>CM077087.1:56764201-57006569 GCA_039513925.1 Platanthera zijinensis | reverse complement strand
ATAATGACCCAATAATTTCACCCACGTTGGACCTAACCAAATTAAATAGAGGTTGGTTTCAACGTGGGAATAAATATAATTTGGGACCCACCTTTTTGAGGGGTTTGAGGGATGAGAGCATCACAAAGTTCAGATTCACACCAGCTTGTTCCTACTTCAGATGGCCGCCGCTGTCGCTACTTGGTACATTTGCGGGGCCGCCCCGACGCATTTATGCTTGGATACTTACAGCAGAGCTTGATCGATTCACCCTGGATTTCGACATCAGCATGGCCTTCTTCATTCACCGGAGATGACAGATTTTCAGTCAGGGGAATTGATTGGCAAGGACACCTTTCCGCCGACAACACTTGGACGACTTCCTGTGAACCTCTTCGAGTTTACCTGCGATCAACGAAAGAATACCGATCCCAATTCATCGGGAGATGAATTCTTTCAAGCTGGGGAGATTGATGCGTAGCAGATACGAGGACGCGCTTTGGACCCGTTCGGGGCTGATTTGACAACTTTCCATATATGGCGTGCCCAGATCGACGATCGGACTCCGCGATTGCGTCCGAAGCATCGCCGCGAGTCAAAATCTTATATTACTTTATGTTTTTTGGACTTTTATATTTCAGTATTTTGAGACATCTCCTGCCGGCCAATCATAGTCGTCGAATGCGATGCCCTAGTGCTTCTTTTATTATAAATAAGAGTGGTAGGAGGCTGAATTGAACATTGCAGAATTCGGAGAAAAGTATTCCCGGATTCCAGCGATCCCTCCCCGGTGCCGACGTGTGGAACCCTTGGAATCCTAGGCGCAAAAGCCCCCAGACGGTACCCATCCATAATCGATTTTTCAATTCACCCCCAGGACGTCCCTCATGAAAGATCCCAAAAAACCAACCCCTACAAACACTGTTCACTGCTTCGTTATTCTTCAATGTTCTGTTCATTCGCAGCCCAGTTCATCCGTACTGTTCATCCGCCATTACTGTTCATCTACACTATTCATCCGCCGCCCTATACCAATCCCTTAGCCTCCTTCCCCTCCGTGGATCCACTTCTCACCGCTCCGAAAACCCTTGATCTAGTGCTACCACCCTCCGATTCATCATTTTCCCCAATATTCTTCATCCCGTAGCCCGGATCCGCCGTCAAAACATCAGATCTATCCACCTACACCTGGATCCATCCCCTAGTAGTCGGATCTTTCCGTTTCTGGCACGTTTTCCCTCTTTCCACTGTGGGCAGCCACCTCGCCATCGCCGTACCATCATTTTCACCTCCGATCGCCCGTCTACATATCCAGACCTTCAAATTCTCCAGTGCCTCGGTTCAGCCCTCTGAGCGTTTGTGGTATTGTATTCTTGGATTTGACATTTTCATTTGGTGTTTTATTGTATTGTGCTGAGATTATTGTTGCGTGGAAATTGGTTTTATTATATTAATAATTGCAAGAAGAATTATTCGCCGCACGCTTGCTTCGGCCCTCCGAGCGGAGGAAGCCATTACTTAATTGCTGAAATTAATTGTTTGCTTTTATTTCAAATATTTGCGTGGTGTTTAATTCTCATTACTCATTTTAATTGTCGTCGTCACCGACGATCACATTACATTTAGAGTTGCATTAGTGTGTCACCCCCGCACCAGCACTTAAAGTCGTAGTCTCCGAGCACCACTAGCCTACCCTACATCAATACCCAAGTAGTCGACAGCGGAACAATGACCCCTCCTAATTTGTCAACACGGGAAGACGTACTTCGGGGATTGAATGGAGGCCGTCGGGTTCAACAACTTGAGGAGAGGCGCAGTCGACGGTGTTGAACGAAGCCGGGATGCCGGAGAGGCTTTTCGAGGTCGACGGCGCCCGGCGAGGCCGTTGCCAACGGAGGCAGCGGCGATGGGTGGAGCTCGTAGGATCGGCGTCGCCTGTAACGGTGCGGGAAGAGTCGAGCGGCGGGCTCGAAGGAGTCGATTGGAATGGGCGGGGAGGACAGCTTTAGGAGGAGCTCTTCCTGGCGCGGGTGCTGGTGTCGTTCCGGCGGAGGCGGGGTGCGGTTGTAGGATGGAGGTGTCACTGGCGATGGCAGAGAACGAACTGTTTTTTTTTCAGTTCTCCCTTCACGGTTTGGGATGGGCCGGTTTTAAAGGTAGGGCACAATCTTTTTATTTTAAGAATAAGATCCGTCTTCCTTGTTTTGTAGAACGAGATTTCCCAAAATATGTTTCATGATTGATTCTAATTCGGTGTATTAGATTTAAAATTTGAATTTTAAATTTATGTTTACTTAAAAAGATTTGAGCTTGCCGTTATCGTCCTACTACTAATAATAACAGATCTCCTTATTCAGGGTCTTAATGGTCGTTCAAACCAATGAGTCAATGAGCATTTGAAATGAGTACATGAAATAAATTGTGCAGTAAGAAAAAATAAAAATACATAAAAATGTTGTGATGCACTAGGATGCATTGCGGAATGCATCAATTTTCCCGGAGTTGAAAGGGCTCGACCCAGCGAGAATTCGCAAAGACTAGCGATAGAGAGATCTAGGCGGCGACGTAGCTCGTCAGTGCTGATCCATGAACTGTCTGTGATGTCCCGTCCCCACCAGGAGACCAAGTAGCGCTGGTACGTCCCGTGGCGAGTACGAAACTCTCGGACATCAAGAACCTGATTTATCTCCTCAGTGATGGGTGTCTGCACTGAAGTCAAGTCTGGTGGGATCTTTGGGGCTGTCGTCAGTGGACTTGGACTGGAACTAGGTGATTTTCCATAGAAAGGTGTCAGATTTGCCACGTTAAATATCGGCGAAGTACCGAATTCAACGGACAAATCTAGGAGATATGCATTCTCACCGATGCGTTTCCGGACTTGGAAATGAGCAAAACTTCCTCTGCTGTAACTTGTGGTATGTATCCGGAGTGAATCTCTGCTTCCTGAAATAAGCAAACACTCAATCTCTTTCTGAAAAGTATAACTCCCGGCGTTGACGATCAACCATGGATTTACATTTTTCAGAAGTCGCTTGCAATTTATTAGTAATAGATTTATGCAGTTCTTTTAAATAATCAACATAGGCTTGCGCATCAAAGGAAATACGTTCATGGTTTGGGAGGGAGTGACGATCAAGTAGATGAGGTATAGGGAATCTGTAAATAATCTCAAAAGGAGATTTAGCCGTGGCGCGATTAATAGAATTATTGAATGCAAACTCAGCTTGTGACAGTATAAGATCCCATTACTTCAGATTCTCTCTCGTCAAACACCTAAGAAGGTCCCCTAAATTCCGATTAACAACCCCAGTCTGTCCATCGGTCTGAGGGTGATATGCGCTGCTAAATTCGAGTTTGGTACCTAGTCGGGCCCACAATATTTTCCAAAAATATCTCATAAAATAAGTATCCCTATCAGAAGTGATCGACCTAGGAATGCCGTACAATCTAAAAAGTTCTTTAAAAAAAAGTTCAGCGACATGCGCATCACTAGAGGATTTCCTACACGGAATAAAATGCGTCATTTTTGAAAATCAATCTACTATTACAAAAATAGTGTCAACTTTCCTCTGAGTGCGAGGACGTCCTACCACAAAGTTCATTGAGATATCATCCCACGATCGCTCAGGTATCAGTAAAGGGGTGTATAATCCGGTGTTTTGTGCTTGCCCTTTATATCGCTGACAAGTCATACAATGCCTAACAAACTCGATGTGTTTCATGTTGGGCCAGTAATATCGTGTAGTGGCGAGTTCTAATAATTTGGATTGACCTACGTGTTTCCCTAACCCAGATGAGTGGAGTTCTTTAAGTAATGTCTCTCGAAGTGGTCCTTCGCAAATGCAAAGATGCGTGCTCCTAAACAGATATTCCTCACTCACGACGTACTCTATGGTGGATCAGTCTCATTGTGCTGACATGAGCTCCAAATATCGTGAAAGTACGAATCAGGCGTATAGGTCACGCTGTGAATCTAAATCAGTAATGCACAACTGCAAGGTGATTAATAAATGAGTTTGACGACTAAGTTCGTCGGCTACGTGGTTCGTGACTTCGGGTTTTTGCTTCAGATGGAACGTGAACTCCTGCAGGTAAGCAGCTGATGCGTGGTAATCGGCAAGCGCACCGGTCGCACAAGTAATAATATGTGGGAATAAATCCTCGAGTGTCGGTCTCTTGAGGAATGCAATTAGCATAGAGCAGTCTAAGTCAGAAAATATTGTTATAAGGGTTATACTTACAAAAGATTAAAAAGAGGGCTTGAGAGATTGTGTTTTCTCTATCTAATAAACTAATTAGGGCTATGCGGGTCGAAGGCACCGCTTCACAAGGTGAGATGAGTGTATCGGTCGCGATGCCGAACTTCGGTTGGGCGAGTGGACGGAAAGTTAATGGATGGAAATGTTCGTGCATGGAGTGTAATGGGAAAAAAACACATGTATGGTGTGGATGTGGAGTGGGCGAGGCGCATTCACAACACACAACTCGACAGCAAAAGACAACTATAACAGTTGAATACGAAATCGTACAACATTATAGTTCATTACAATTTCTGTTATCCCATACAATGAAGAAAGAGAAGGAGGAGTAAACCAATAGAGGTTGAAGGTCCACCGCAGGTCGTGGCCGGAATAGCGAGTTGTCAATCCGCTTCCAGGCTCAGTCCGAGGAGGCTTCCGGTACCAACGAGCTGTCACCTCGAAGGCCTTTGAGTCCGTTCTCTAGGTCGTCTTCTTCTTCTCCATTTCCAGTGGAAAGCTTGGAGTTGAGGTCATCAATGGCCGGGAGCTTCGCAGGAAGGTTTAGAAAGCTTCAGAATCGCCGGCGATGGACTCCCGATGGAAGGGATGAAGGTGGAGATGGATGGAGCAGCTGGAAGGTGGAACGACGGATTGGCGGCAAGTCCCGATTGCAAAATCGTGCCCTAATTTGCGGAATGATCCAATTTATAGTAGCAGATTTTAAATACCGCGCACGGTCATCGGCGCACGACCAGTGGTCGTGTGCCCTGATGTCGGCGCCCGTGCGGCAGCACCCTGTAGAACCTGTAATAAAAATAAAAGCTTGCGCACGAGCAAAGGCGCACGATCGGTGATCGTGCGAGGCATGGTCAGTGCTCGTGCGATAGCGGAGACAGGGATGACATAGAAAGGGTCGTGAACGCGCACGATCAGCAGCGCACGATCGATGATCGTGCGAGGCAAAGCTGGTGATCGTGCGATAGCCTGAGACAGGGATGGTGAAAATCTGGTATGATCACGCACGATCGATGATCGTGCGCCAAAGGGGTTTCTAGTCGTGCGTGGGTTAAAACGCACGACCATTGACTCCTTTGCATAAAAAGATGCCAAGCACTATCCCGGACGCCCACACGATCCCCGAATCTGCAGGAAAACCAATTGCGCTGTCGAAGATGGCGTTCAACGATACAATAAACTACAAACACCACAACGCATGCGGAATGAGCTATGAAATAAGTAAATGAATGGAAATGGGCTAAAACAGTGCACTAAGCGTAGAATGATGTAGTGAACCAAAAAAGGTGATAATGACACTAAAAGGAAGTGCAATGACATGAAAATGAGTCCAGATGAGTCCGGAATCAGGTATAAAATATGGACTCATCACACCCCCAGACTTAATTGTTTGCGCGTCTCGAGCAAACACAAGATAAGTAGGTAGGGAAAATAATCTAGCTGACATGGAAATTGAAATACGGAGTACCATGCGAAGTCGCATGCTCGCGTGCATAAAAATACAATAGAAGAAATTTCTAAGTATGCGAAAATAGTTTCTATCTTTCACAATGCGTATCAAAATTTTATTACTACTCAAAAACGGAATCACGGTGAATCATCCGGTCACGCATAGGAAGAAAGTAGACTGGCCACTAAGGTGAGCTTTGCCAAAGATCGGGACTCAGGATCACCTCCAAAGGAATCCACCAATGTCGGGGACCATATGCTTGCCCGTTCACACTCTCTCCACGACACTAGTTTAACTCGAGCGTGAATCCGTAGGACTTTAGGATAAGCATGAGGCTTTGGTTACGGTGAGGTAAACAATGATAAACAGAAAGGCTAAACACTTAACCCCAATGAGCTTAACGAAAAGATATCCTCCGCTAATCCAAAATATAAACAAGTACACCACACCCCCAGACTTAATTTTTACAACATGGGTGTGTGCACCGCCTACTCCAAATCAAAATCATCTCAAATAAATAATTCAATTAAACTTTTTTTTCTTTTCAACTTTTCTTTTCCATAAATATTTTTCTTTTTTTACATATTCTTTATTTTTACATTTTTCAGCACAAATAAAAGTGAGAACACGACCACCTTTTCACAAGAATAGCACCACATCAACACCCCAACATGAAAATATAAACTCTAAAGCTCGACTTGGGTGTGCGGCTAGGATTGGCTTTGAGGCTTTGGTGAGAAATAGTGGAGCTGGATCAAAAGGAGTGGGTAGGCACAACGAGCCTTAGCGAGGGCGACGTTAGGAATGGTACAAAGCTCAACCGGGCCAAAATGATGGTCTACATCACACTCACGCTAGACTAACCATGCACCAATGCTTCGAGAGTAGCTTGGGGCAAGTTCTTAGCCACCGAGAAAGATAATCCTTCCTCCCGACTCGAGCAAAACGAGTCTAGTGACGGCTACACACATCCCTACACTACCGTTTGATTCACACCGGATTCACAACTTTTGAGTAGAATAAAAAGATCTTTACGCAAAGAAAAAAATAAAAAGCTATAAGCATAAAGAAAAATTAATTCTACACGAATTTCTACACGAGACGAGAGCAGTTGACTAGAAACACAGCAAAGTCAACATTTTACTCTGTCTCACAATCCTAAGTCAGCACAATAATTCTCCCAAATCTAACAAAGATACGGGTATAACTCGCAGCACGCAAAAAGCTAAGCGCGCGCTCAAGTGGGTGCAGTGGTGTGCTACATGATTCTACAATAATAAAGTACATAATAAAAGACTATTGGCATGCAACTAAGGTTCTCGTGGAGTGCATAGCCGGTTCTTCCCCCCAAACTTGAATGAAAACACAGACAAGAATGATAATTGGACATTTAAAATTGACATAAGAGCTGAAAGGAAAGAGTACCTATGCTCAATAAATGAGCATACCAGCAGAAACGCGGAAAATCCTGCGGCGGTTGTCGCATCACACAAATGCTGGACCTGCAAATCAGATCAACCACAACTAGAGAAATACATGGGACATAGCCAAACAAAATATAAAGAAGTAAAATAGAAACACAAAAGCAGAACCAGATGGTCAAAACATGGGTTGTCTCCCGAAAAGCCCTTTTGTTTACCGTCCTTAAGGTGAACCAAATACCTGTATTAGCAGTTATAATAAGTGTTCTTTGCAGTTTTAAGAAAGAAATAAATGCAGCAGAATAAAGTTCCAAAAACAGCGAAGGAAGATGGAGAAGAAATCAGCTATAAGCGGATTTGTGGTTTCTCCGGTGGGGTGCGAGGGGGCGGCAGATTGTCGTTTTGCATCGGGGGAAGGGGGTATCCCCTTGCTCCGATTGTGCACTTCCTCGCACCGGGAGGCAGCGTAGCGCTTGTCGCGTAAACGCTTTTCCTCCTTCAATTTCTCCACTGTGGGAGACTTCCAATGGATGCAACCAGCGGGTGTTCCTATTTTAGCGGTTGGCGGCGTCCTTTCCGGCACCGCGATGGCGACCGGATCTGCCCAAGTTACAGATCGTTTAACAAAGTTATCAGCTGAGTTATACAAATAATTGTCTAAGGATTTCTCCCGGATAAAACTCGGTTCGCCATGCTCAAAAACAGAGCTGGCTGGAAGTAGAAAGGCAACATTAGCTTTGGTGCACCCGGTCTTCTCTTCGACCAATAACTCTTGATTTTCATCAATCTCCTGGAAGAGTCCCTTTTTTGTCTTCTCATCCGGGCGTGCTTCTTCCGATGTTGGGGGTCTTGAATCTATCTTCGAATCTGTGACACTCAGAGAATTGTTATTTTGTATGGGAGAGGGATGTACGGATGTGTTATCGTGGGGCGGAATCATCGGCCGGCCAAGTGACGCGTCCTTTGGAGAAGTCGAGGGATGCGCCGCTGGCCGTCAGGAAAGGGACTCCCAATATAGGAATAGAGTTATTTTCCTTTGGTCCCAAAACCTGGAAGTCAGTGGGTATACTTTTTCCGTTGACCTCGATTTCCACTTCCCGTACACCTCCCTCAGTGTCAACCAAATTTCTGTTAGCTAAGATGAGCGACTTCCGGTTTTCCGTGTCGACTTGTAGGTGCATCTTCGCAACATCTTGCAGGGTGAGGATCTTGCTGGACGCCCCGGAGTCACATAATGTGGGGGTTTCAAAGTTGTTTATTTTACAATTTATGACAAGTTCGTTGACTTTTCCCAAATTTTCCTCCCCGAGGCTCTTACCTTGTTCATGGGGGTTCTTTTCGGTGTTACTAGGTAAGGTGCGCTCTGAAACCACTTGGGCCAATTGACCCAATTGTGCCTCCAGTTTGCGCATCAAGGCGGCTTGATTTTTCATATTGGTTTGGGAAATTTCAACGAATTTCTCGAACATCTCTTCCAAATATTTTTTTTTACGGCGGGGGGCCCTTGGAAATAATTCGGTTGAGGCGGCCGCGGTTGGCTTCCGGAGGCATACGCATCATTTTGATGCTGCCCCAGTTGCCATCTTTGGCCAGAAGCATTTGGATTCCAAGAAAAATTGGGGTGGTTTCTCACCCCCGGGTTGTATGTGTTTCCGTAAGGCACTCCCCTATTTTGATTCGCTACAAAATTAACAGATTCATTAAGAAAAGAAGATTCGTTTGATACCTCAACTCCTAGGCATTCGAAGCTGTGGTGGTCGGTGCTTCCGCAACCTTGGCATGAGATTGCCGTCACTGGGGCGGCGGCGGCAGGCTTAGGGATATCCACGGCGAATACTCTGCTTATGCTTCGTGGAATGTTTCTTCCGGCGGTCCAATAAGCGCTGTGGGTAGCGGTGTCTTGTAAGATTCTCAGTGCATCTTCTGGAGCAAGGTTCATAATTGTTCCTCCGGAGGCGGCATCGATCATGGCTCGGTGTTGGGGTTCAATAGCGAAGTAGAAACTTTCGACGAGATTCCACGTTTGGAATCCATGGTTAGGGCACTTCCTCAGCAGCTCGTTAAAACGCTCCCAAACTTCAGCTAAACTTTCTTGATCGGCTCGTCGGAAGTTGGCAATTGCTCGCCTCATTCTCACGATCCGATCTACCGGGTGGAACTTGGCTAGAAATTTTGTGGTCAAAGCCTCCCAGGTGGTGGCTGTTCCAGGTGGGAGAGAGTGAAGCCACGTCTTGGCTTTGTCCCTTAATGAAAAAGGGAAGAGGCAGAGCTTGACTGTTTCATCCGGGATTCCAGCGTAGCGGAACGTGGCGCAAATTTCTGAGAATCCTGCCAGGTGAAGATGGGCGTATTCAGTGGCCATTCCTGAGAACTGAGCATTGTTCCGAATGATATTCAAGATAGCTTGTTTAATCTCGAACTGTTGGTTGGTGATAGCAGGTCCGAAACCGGGGTATATGCTCCCGACGGTAGGTGTAGTGTAATCCCTCATGGTGCGGACCTGGGGAGGGTTCACTTCATTTTCGTCGCCATTTCGGTCGCCAGGAGGTAGCCCTCCAACTCGGTTGCCGACATCGATATTCAGCTGGTCTCCCATTGGGGCTAAAGTGATGGCTGTGGCGCGTCTTCGCGCTAAGATAGTACGTTCGATCTCTGGGTCGTAAGCTACAAGATCTCTTGTGGCTCGACCCTGCATTCACAGCGGCAAACTACACAGGGAAACAACAATCAAAAACAATAACTCTTATAACAACATTCTCAGTCATCCTGAATCACTCTATAGTTGCATTCCCCGGCAACGACACCAAAAACTTGATGCGTGGTAATCGACAAGCGCACCGGTCGCACAAGTAATAATATGTGGGAATAAATCCTCGAGTGTCGGTCTCTTGAGGAATGCAATTAGCATAGAGCAGTCTAAGTCAGAAAATATTGTTATAAGGGTTATACTTACACAAGATTAAAAAGAGGGTTTGAGAGATTGTGTTTTCTTGATCTAATAAACTAATTAGGACTATGCGGGTCGAAGGCACCGCTTCACAAGGTGAGATGAGTGTATCGGCCGCGATGCCGAACTTCGGTTGGGCGAGTGGACAGAAAGTTAATGGATGGAAATGTTCGTGCGTGGAGTGTAATGGGGAAAAAACACATGTATGGTGTGGATGTGGAGTAGGCGAGGCGCATTCACAACACACAACTCGACAGCAAAAGACAACTATAACAGTTGAATACGAAATCGTACAACATTATAGTTCATTACAATTTCTGTTATCCCATACAATGAAGAAAGAGAAGGAGGAGTAAACCAATAGAGGTTGAAGGTCCACCGCAGGTCGTGGCCGGAATAGCGAGTTGTCAATCCGCTTTCGGGCTCAGTCCGAGGAGGCTTCCGGTACCAACAAGCTGTCACCTCGAAGGCCTTTGAGTCCGTTCTCTAGGTCGTCTTCTTCTCCACTTCCAGTGGAAAGCTTGGAGTTGAGGTCATCAATGGCCGGGAGCTTCGTCGGAAGGTTCAGAAAGCTTCGGAATCGCCGACGATGGACTCCCGATGGAAGGGATGAAGATGGAGATGGATGGAGCAGCTGGAAGGTGGAACGGCGGATTGGCGGCAAGTCCCGATTGCAAAATCGTGCCCTAATTCGCGGAATGATCCAATTTATAGTAGCAGATTTTAAATACCGCGCACAGTCATTGGCGCACGACCAGTGGTCGTGCGCCCTGATGTCGGCGTCCGTGCGGCAGCAACCTGTAGAACCTGCAATAAAAATAAAAGCTTGCGCACGAGCAAAGGCGCACGATCGGTGATCGTGCGAGGCATGGCCAGTGCTCGTGCGATAGCGGAGACAGGGATGACATAGAAAGGGTCGCGAACGCGCACGATCGGCAGCGCACGATCGATGATCTTGCGAGGCAAAGCTGGTGATCGTGCGATAGCCCGAGACAAGGATGGTGAAAATCTGGCATGACCACGCACGATCGATGATTGTGCGCCAAAGTCGTTTCTGGTCGTGCGTGGGTTAAAACGCACGACCATTGACTCCTTTGCATAAAAAGGTTCCAAGCACTATCCCGGACGCCCACGCGATCCCCGAACCTGCAGGAAAACCAATTGCGCCGTCGAAGATGGCGTTCAACGATACAATGAAACTACAAACACCACAACGCATGCGGAATGAGCTATGAAATAAGTAAATGCATGGAAATGGGCTAAAACAGTGCACTAAGCGTAGAATGATGTAGTGAACCAAAAGAGGTGATAATGACACTAAAAGGAAGTGCAGTGACATGAAAATGAGCCCAGATGAGTCCAGAATCAGGTATAAAATATGGACTCATCAGCAGCCCACTTGGCATTACGCCTGATCTCCTTCTGGGAGTTCAAATGTTTTAGTGCCTCGTCATTAATGTTTAGCACAAACTCGCGCTGAATCAGGTAGTGTCTCCAATGACGGAGAGCATGAACGATAGCATAAAATTATAAATTTTAGGTGGAATATCTAGTCTTCGCCTCATTCAAGTTCTCACTAAAGAATGCGATAGGTCGACCTTCCTGACTCAAAACTGTGCCAGTGCCTACGATCGATGTGTCACAGTCAACCTCAAAAATCTTCTCAAAATCAGGCAGCGCTAACACAGGTGCACTCGTGAGTCTCTCTTTAACCAAAAGAAACACTCGCTCGACTTCTCCAGTCCACTTAAACAATCCCTTCTTCAGACAATCAGTCACAGGTGCTATCATGATACTAAAGTTTCGAATAAACCGCCGATAAAAAGATGCTAGCCCATGAAATCCTCGAGCCTCGGTAATCGTCCTAGGGCTAGGCCATGATTCTATTGCCTTGAGCTTCTCTCTATCAACTCTAATGCCCTCAGAAGAAATGATATATCCTAAGAAGGTCAAGCTATCAGTCAAAAACGTGTATTTCTTCAAATTTATATATAGCTTATTTTTTCGTAGGATCTCTAAGACCTGCCTAAGATGAATCATGTGTTGCTTTTGATCAGTGCTATAAATCAAAATATCGTCAAAATACACCACGACGCAAACTCCTATGAGTGGTCTAAGCACTTGGTTCATCACTTGCATAAACGTGTTGGGTGCATTGGAGAGACCGAAGGGCATCACCAGCCACTCGTACAATCCTTCCTTAGTCTTAAATGCGGTCTTCCATTCGTCCCCAAGTCGAATTCTAATCTGGTGGTATCCACTTTTTAAGTCAATCTTTGAAAATACACGGGATCCACTAAGCATATCTAGCATGTCATCCAATCGGGGAATTGGAAAGCGATATTTGATTATAATTTTATTTATCGCTCGACTATTCACACACATGCGCCATGTCCCATCTTTCTTAGGAACTAGAAGTGTGGGGACGGCGCACGGACTCATACTCTCTCTAACGTGACCCTTCGAAATCAGATCGTTCACCTGCCTATGTAGCTCCTCATGCTCTTTCGGACTCATGCGAAAATGGAGAAAATGAGGTAAACTAACTCCTGGGATGAGGTTGATGCAGTGTTGTATGTCTTTCATCGGGGGTAGCTGATCAGGCAGCTCCTCCGGCATAATTTCAGAGAACTCATCAATGAGTGGACGCATGTACTAGGGATGTCTAAAGTATTGGGAGCGGAATCGATGCCTGACAGCATATATACGAAATCACTATCCTTTATCTCCTCCTGGAATTGGGAGCCAGTCAATAACATGGTAGCGGAGGGAAAGTATATCGCGGAAACAGTGTTAGAAGGGGGTGAAGTCCTCTCTAGGGCTTTAGGAACAAGACTGTTCTTCTGGGGGAGAAAAACGATCTTGCGCCCATTGCGCTCGAAGGAATGAGAGTTCTTCACGCCATCGTGCATAACATGCCTATCATATTGCCAAGGTCGACCTAATATGATGTGACAGATCTCGATAGTAGCTACATGACACCAGACTGCATCCTGATACATAGTGCCTATGAAAAACTCGACGAGACACCAGTGCGTGATAGGTATGGTAGTACTACTAGTGACCCATGACAGACTATAAGGTTTCCATAGGGGTTGTTTCTTCAGTTTAAGCTTATCTACCATGCGTTGAGAAACAAATTTCTCCATACTACTGCTATCTATGATGATGGAGCAGAACTGTCCCTGTATGCGGGCGGTGGTACGAAAAATATTGTTGCTCAACCAATCGTCGTCAACAAGAGTCTTGGGAGTTAGAAAGCTATGTTGGAGTACACACACTAACTGTTCGGGCTGCTCTCCCTTAACTTTATACTCGCTCTCTAACTCAATCTCAGGGGTCAGGTCAGTCTAGGAATCACTAAGAAATACTCCATACTTAGGTCCTGATCCACTCTCAGGATCGATGACGACGACAAAGTGGCGTCACGGGCACTCAGAAGATTTATGACCCGGCTCCATGCATTTAAAACATCTAAATGTCCCAGGCTGAGGTTTATTGCCTATGACCTCCTTGCCTTTGGCGGAAGGGGCAGGGAGTACTGGGGTGCTCGTGGACACTACTGGTCGAGAGGGTCCGACGGGAATGAAAGCATGAGTCGGGTGGGGTTTATCAATAGACTTGTTCCTAGATGTTCGTTTCTGTAGTGCCTCTACTCTACGCGCGCGACTCGACACCTCTTCTAGGTCCTTATAATCAAGGAGTTCTAATTGATCTTTGATGAAGTAGCGTAACCCGTTCATGTAACTGGAAACGGTCATGTCATCGTCCTCTCAGAGATCGAAGCGAGACTGTAGGACTAGGAACTCATTCGTATATTCGTTCATCGATAATTTTTCTTGACGTAGGTTGTGGAACCTACGATAGAGGGTCTGAACATAATCGGGTGGAATATATCGTTTTCGAAGTTGCACCTTAAAACTCTGCCCATATGGTGATCGGAGGGACGCCTAAATTAAATCTAGTTCGTTCTAGCTGCCCCCACCAAACTAGGTCGGACACTTTCAGTCTAAGCGTGACATACTCAACTTGCCTAGCTTGGGGCAATTGCTTCCAAGCCAGAAAACGATCAATTCTTTTGCACCATTCTAAGCAGCTCTCGGGCTCTATTCGCCCTTCGAAATCACTTACGTCCAGCTTGGTTCCCTTATCCCAACGGGGTTGGTGACGTGGTTCGTTATGTGCTTCCGGGTCGGGGTGTGCGAGTTCCCGAGGTCTATGGTCAGGGTCGTTTTCGACCACTGGGGCAGGTGTCCGGTTGACGTGCAAGGTTGTTTCGATATTATTAACCGATGTGCAGTCTGTTCATGATATGTGTGACACTACCCATACCGGTGGTGAGAGTTTCGACTGTTTTCATCAAATCACTTATGCGTCGTCGGGTTAAATCTCCTACGCTGTTCTGTAGTTGATCGACCCGCTTTTCCATTGAAAAATTTCAAAATATTTGTTGTTGATTAAAAATTTATTTTAAAAGAGAGCACTCACAGTCAGGAGGAAAAATGTTTTTTTATGACGGAAAACAAAAAAAAAATTTAAAAGAAGGATACAAATAAAAATTTTAAAATCTTTTTTTTTATAGAAAAATTATGATCGACCGATACACGGTAGAAGTGAATCGACTTCCTCTGATATCAAACTGATGTAATTTCAACTCTAGGGTTTAAAAAACAATTATTTTCGGCAAAATTATTTTTGATATAAAATAAAATTCAGAGCTGTGATTTTGAGAAACATGAGGGCCAAGCGGACAAATCAAACTTTGCGCGCGCAATTCAACGTCGTCGCTCTGGGCTTAAGAGCTTTGGTTAATTTCGCTTGAGTGAAACTCTTACACGCTTTAGGGTTTCAAATCCTCCGCAAAATTCATGCAACCACAAGCCGAAATTACAAACAACAATTTATGAAATAAACGGTATTAGTAGCAATGAGAAGGTAACGACAAGCCCTAAATTAATTTAAGTGAAGCATAAATTTATATTAATGCATGGAGCGGAGGGTATACCCAAGTAGTCGACAGCGGAACAATGAACCCCTCCTAATTCGTCAACACATGTAGACGTTCTTTGGGGATTGAATGGAGACCGTCGAGTTCAACAACCGGAGGAGAAGCGCGGTCGACGGTGCTGAACGAAGCCGGGATGCCAGAGAGGCTTTCCGAGGTCGACGGCACCCAACGAGGCCGCTGCCAACGAAGGCGGCGGCGCTGGGTGGAGCTCGTGGGATCGGCGTCGCCTGTAACGGCGTGGGAAGAGTCGAGCGGCGAGCTCGAAGGCGTCGACTGGAACAGGAGGGGAGGACGGCTTCGGGCGGAGCTCTTCCTGGCGCGGGTGCTGGTGTCGTTCCGGCGGAGGTGGGGTGCGGTTGTTGGATGGAAGCGTGACCGGCGATGGCAGAGAACGAATGAGATTTCGTTCTCTGTTTTTTTTTCTGGTTCTCCCTTCACGGTTTGGGATGGGCTGGTTTTAAAGGCAGGGCACAATCTTTTTATTTTAAGAATAAGATCCGCCTTCCTTGTTTTGTAGAACGAGATTTCCCAAAATATGTTTCATGATTGATTCTAATTCGGTGTATTCGATTTAAAATTTGAATTTTAAATTTATGTTTACCTAAAAAGACTTGAGCTTGTCGTTATCGTCTTACTACTAATAATACCAGATCACTTTATTCAGGGTCTTAATGGCCGATCAAACCAATGAGCCAATGAGCATTTGAAATGAGTACATGAAATAAAATGCGCAGTAAGAAAAAATAAAAATACATAAAAATACTGTGATGCATTGCGTGATGCATCAATTTTCCCGGAGTTGAGAGGGCTCGATCCCGGCGAGAATTCGCGAAGACTAGCAATAGAGAGATCTCGGCTTAAAGGAATGACTCAAAGTGGAAGTCCTGCATATAAAGGAAGAGGTAAAAAAATTATTTGCCAGGAAATCGAGTATTATGTCAGGTGAATCCATAGCATAGGAGACTTTTGATTGCTCCACTATGACGGCTAAACCCATTATTACTATACCTTCTACCCCTGCTTGCTTTGTTTTAAATTCTCTAGAACACTCTACTGCTCGATCCCCATGATTTTAATGAAAATTGTTCTATTGAGGAGCTATATCTTCCCACCATGGAATCCATGGGTATGGATATACAGGAAGTCTCTACCCTTCATGACTACTTTATCTCAAATTTTTTGGAACCGGGCTCCGGATCCAAATTTCTGTCTGGGTTGGTGATTAAAATTTCGATCTCCTTGGTGATCAATCACAAAAAGACATCGGGTGCTGGATTCAGGATTTAGGGGGTGCGGGCGACTGGATTTGGGGTGTATGGAGAGATTTGGACGCAGGGCTCGGGACAGTGATGGGGGCTTCTGTAAGGGGTGGATCTGGGCAATTAGGAGGAGGGTTGGCTCAGGTCAGCAACCCCAGGTGCCGGTGGTTGATGGGGAGGGGTGGTTGTGAAGGGATTTAGATGGGAGAAGGCCTAGATGGGACAAATAGGAGCGGCTGGGCTGGCTGGGAATGAAAACCGCAAAAGGGGAGGAGGCTTGGATCTGCTTCCTGGGCATGAGAACAGGAAGAAAAAGGTGGGATCTTCATGCTGGGCGTGAGAACAGCAAAGGGGAAGATCAGAACTGCTTCCCGGGCATGAGAACAGGAAGGAAAGGTGGGTTTTTTCCTGCTGGGCGCGAGAACAGCAAAGGGGGAGTGCGGTTGGGGTTTTGGGAGGGGGAAAATGAATGTTAGGGATAGGGGATATTTTGGGGATGAAGAAAATCACCTAGAAGTTGTCACGTAGGGTCTCATAGAGTCATCACTGTGTGGGGATCAACGGATTCGGAGAATACTTTCTTAAAAATTTGCAATGAACAAGATGGCTGCCCCCTACTATTTATAATAAAAGGACATTTGGGCACCTTGACATCAACGGGTAGGATTGGCCGAGAGTGTCAGGTATCCGATTGCACTAAATAATGACAAAATATAAAAGTTATATATGAAAAAACATATAAAGAAAAATCCAGACACATCCGCCGAGTCGGATCATCGATCCGGAGAAGCTAAACATGGCAAACAGACAATTGACCTCGAATGGGCCCAAATTTCGTGCTCCACAACTGGTCTGCACCGCCTTTTCACATCAGCTGGTTTGTCTGTCCGTGTATATACTTCATCTTCGACTCCCTTTGGTTCCCGCTCCCTAACAGTTCTTACATCTAATTTAATTCACTATTTTGTTTTGTTTTGAATGATGGCCTAACTCCAACCAACTGTGCTTTCTTCCTGTTCCGGTGCAGTTTATCTTTGTGGACGATAAAAACCTGAGGGCCACATTGCTCGAAGATATGGATGAGAGGCAGCTCCCAGAGATCTATGGTGGAAAGCTGAATCTGGCCGCCCATTGATTCAGCATATCTCTATAGGTTATAGCCCATATGATGAAGGGTCAGATGCTTCTGAGATCTCATACGTTCCCTTCCATGGCAATTGTATAATCATAAATGTAATAGCTATGTTCTTACTAACAATTATTGCATCATTATAAGGTAAAGGCTGCCAAGAAGTAGCGTCCTGGCCTCATCAATCAACCCATAGATCAGTAATTCTGATGTCCAAAAACAAATAGAGAAATATATGATGAATAATTTGTTTATCGTTAGAATCAACTGTGTTTAAATTGATAAATCTCTTTCTCATTCTCGCAACATGCGAATCCAGCATGTGATTAAAGCTCTGTTTGGGAGGACTTTTCGGAAAGGAAAAGGAGTGGTAGCAAAAGGAAGGTGAGAAAATAAGCTTTTGAAAAATGTATATTGCAAAAGGAGACCCGTTTGAGTGAACTTTTGCAGAGATTTTCAGAAAGGAGCATTTTATAAACTGTTTGACAAATCTTCGTTGCAGTGACTTTTTTATTAAAATTACGCACATTTTTCGCCCGAACGTGAATTTTCCGGACGGACAAAAATTTCGCGTCCGGTCAAAAATTTTGCGACAGGGCGAAAACATCGTTCAAAAATTGCGCGCCCGGGCAAAATATTGGCGCCTGGGCGAATATTCGTGCCCGGGAGAAATATTCGCGCTCGGCGAAATATTCGCGCTCGGGCGAAATATTCGCGCTCGGGCGAAATATTCGCGCCCGGGCGAAATATTCGCGCCCGGGCGAAAATTTCGCGCCCGGGCAAAAATTTTGCGTCGGGGAGAAAACATCGTGCACGGGTGAAAAAAATGCGATCCGGCGAAAAAACTGCGCTCGGGCGAAAAAACTGCGTCCGGAGGAAAAAATCGCTCCCGGGCGAAAAAATCGCGCCTGGGAAAAACTGCTCCTGGGAGAAAAATGCACAATCGAGCGAAAAAATAGCGCCAAGGCGAAAAATTCGTGCCCGAGAGAAAATCCGTGCTCAGGCGAAAAATTCGCATCTGGAGGAAAAATTTGCTCCCAGGTGAAAAAATTTGCGCCCGGGTGGAAAATTCGCGCCAGGGAGAAAGAATGTCGCCCGGGCGAAAAATTCACGCCCGGGCGAAAAATTTGCGACCGAGCCAAAAATTCGCGCCCCGACAAAAAATTCGCGCCGGGAGAAAAAATTCGCTCTCGGATGATAAAATTTGCGCCCGGGTGGAAAATTTGCGCAATGGCAAAAGAATGTCGCCCGGGCAAAAAATTCCGCGCCCGGGCGAAAAATTCACGCCCGGGCGAAATATTCGCGTCCGGGCGAAAAATTTGTGACCGGGCCAAAAATTCGCGCCCGGGCGAAAAATTCGCGCCCGGGCGAAAAATTCGCTCCGGGAGAAAAATTCGCGCACGGGCGAAAAATTCCGCGCCCGGACGAAAAAGTTCGCGCCCGGGCGAAAAATTCGAGTGGCCTTGGCGTGATTGTTTGGGAAGGCTTTTCAGAAAGGAGGAGTGGTAGCAAAAGGATGGTAAGAAAAAGATCTTTTGAAAAATGTCTATTAAAAAAAGAGAACTGTTTGAGTGAACTTCTTTTGCAGAGCTTTTCAAAAAGGAGAAGCAGTTTATAAACCGTTTGACAAATCTCCGTTGCGGTAACTTTTTTTTATTAAAAATGTGCGTCCGGGGAAAATGCGCAATTATTTCGCCGGGGAATGTTTTTTTCACCCGAGAGCAAATTTTTCGTCCGGGAGCAACTTTTTTCGTCGGGGCCCGGTTTTTTCGCCCGGGCGCGGTTTTTTCGCCCGGACGCGATATTTTCGCTCGGGCGCGGTTTTTTCTCCGGGCAGGAATTTTTCGCCTGGCCGCGAATTTTTCGTCCGGGCGCGATATTTTCGCAGGGGCGCGATATTTTCGCCTATACGCCAATTTTTCGATCGGGCCCTTATATTTTCGCCCGGGCCCCAATTTTTCAGCCGGGTGCCAATTTTTCGGATGGACGCAAATTTTTTGAACGGGCGCGAATTTTCTGGACAGGCACGAATTTTTCGGACGAGCCCGAATTTTTCGGACTGACACAAATTTTTCGACTGAGCGGGAAAATTTCGCCCAGTCGCAAATTTTTTGCACATACGTGAATTTTTCGCACGGACGCGATATTTTCGCTTGAAAGCAAAAAAATGCATTTGAGCAGACAAAATAGCGTCCAGGGGAAAAAATACACGATCGGGCAAAAAAATCACGAATGAGAAAAAAAATCACGTCGATGCGAAAAATTTGCGTCTGAGCAAAAAATTCGCCTACGTTCGAAAAAATCGCGCCCGGGCAGAAAAACCTGTCGGGGCAAAAAAAACGTTCTCCGACAAAAAAATATCGCTCACAAGCGAAAAATTCGCGTCCGACTGAATAAATCGAGACCAAACGAAAAAATCACGCCCGGGCGAAAAAAATTGCCCCCGGCTAAAAAAATTACGAACGAGCGAAAAAATCACGCCAAGGCAAAAAATTCACTTCCGAGCGAAAAATTCGCCCCCGGGCGCGCTCAGGCGACAAAATCGCGCCCGGGCGAAAAAAAACGTGTCAGGGCAAAAAAATATCGTTAACGGGCAAAAAATTCACGCCCGATCGAAAAATTCCCGACCGGACGAAAAAATCAAGGCCCGGGCAAAAAATTCACTCCCCGCGAAAAAAACCGCGCTCAGACAAAAAAATTGCGCCCGGGCGAAAAAACCGCTCTCCGGCGAAAAAAACAAGCTCCGATGACAAATATCGCTCTCGGGCGAAAAATTTGCTCCCGTGCGAAAAAATAGTGCTCGGGCGAAAAAAATCGCGCCCGGGCGAAAAAATCGTGTCCGGGCGAAAATATCGCCCCCGGGCGAAAAAATCACGCCCGGGCGAAAAAAACGCCCCCGGGAGAAAAAACGCGCCCGAGCGCAAAAATCTACCGCGGACAAAAAAATCGCGCGAGGGAGAAAAAATCGCGTCGGTGAAAAAAAAATCACGTCTGAGTGAAAAAATCGCTTCGATGCAAAAAAATCACGCCCGGGTGAAAAAAAGCGCGCCCGGGCGAAAAAAAGCGCGCTCGGGTGAAAAAAGCGCGCCCGGACAAAAAAATCGGCTCGGGCGAAAAAAATCGTGCTCCGGCAAAAAAATCGCAGCCGGATAAAAAAAATGCACTCGGGCGAAAAAATCACATCCGGACGAAAAAAAACATGCTCGGGCGAAAAAAAAACATTCACTGGCAAAAAAAACCGCACTTGGGCGAAAACAACTCACCCGGACGAAAAACCCTGCGCCCGGGCGAAAAATGCAAGCCTTGGCGAAAAATTCCAGCCCGGGCGAATAATGCTAGCTCAGGCGAAAAATTCGTGCCCGGGCAAAAAACTCGCGTCCGGGCAAAAAATTTGCGTCGGTCGAAAAAAACACGCTCGGGCAAACAAATTACGGGTGGGAAAAAAATCGCGTCATGACAAAAAAATCATGTTATAGATTTTTTTAAGAGATAAGTGTTTTTTGATGAAGAACTTTTCGAAAAGATTGAAAAGTAGGTGACAAGTTACTTTTCCAAAAGATGAGAAAAATGAAGTTTTTTGCGGTAACTTTTCCCACCGATAGACAATCCAAACGGTCTCTTAAATATGATAGCGTTTTCTAGAAAACGAAAAGGAATTAAAAAGCCCTCTCAAATAGATCCTAAAAAGTACGTCTGTTTAAGACTCTGTTTGGGACAGCTCTGGCGGATTTAAAAGCTGCTGTTGTTGGGGTGGTGGATCACTTCAGGGCCTCTTGTTTCTCACACCGGGTTAGCCCAAGTGAGCTTAGAGGCAAGGGAGTGTGAAGCAGCCCCTGTATGCATTCTTGTTCCTCTGTTTGAGGAGAGGTCGACGATCGTCGAGCTCACGCTTGAGCGTCGACCTCAGCTGGCGTCGAGCGTCGACCTCAGCTGGTGCGTCGAGCGTCGAGCTCTGTCTGGGGCGTCGACCACCGCTGGATCGTCGAGCGTCGCCCTTCGCTGATGCGTCGAGCGTCGACCTCGGGTGAGATCGTCGACCTCCGGTCGACGCCCGAGCGTCGACCTCGGTTCCGCGTTCGACGTTTGAGTCGTTTTTTACTCCTGAGTACTTATATCCCTTTTTCGGGATTAGGGTAAGCGAAGCAAGTTAGAGAAATTGGATTTCGACGGCTGCGTATTTCCTGAAGAAGACGTATACGAGGTTTATCGTTGGAGGCGTCGTTCAGGGGGGGTTTTTTCCCTCGGGTAGTTTCTTGTCCAGAAGAAGGTGTAGGTAGGGTCGGCTTTTGATCTTTGTAACCTTTGTAACCTGTAATCTTTTGGTGAATACAAGAAGGAGGAGAAGGAGGGGAGAGAGGACGTAGCCCGGTTTGGGTGAACCTCTGTATTTGTGGTGTTGTGTTCTGTGCTTGTGATTGCTCTGCATCTATTTGTGTTTTCTGTTTTTTCTGACTTTGCCTCTTCTCGGCACACCCGGTTTCTTACATTTGGTATCAGAGGCAGGTTCGCTCGATTCTCAGATATGAGTTCAGGAGGTGTGCGGATCGAGATAGAGAAATTCGATGGAAGCAGATTTGATCTGTGGAAGATGAAGATGGAGGATCTTCTGGTGGATCGGGATTTGTGGGGGGCAATAGCTGATGATCCACCAACCGAGAAGGCTGCTGTGGATGTGGTTGCAGCCTGGACAAAGACAGATCGAAAAGCCAAAGGTCTTATCAGACTCTTTCTCACAGACTCTGTTTTGACAAATGTGATGGAGGAGACTTCCGGCCAAAATCTATGGCGGAAGTTGGAAACCCTATATCAGAGCAAGTCCCTTGTGAACAAGCTGTTATTGAGGAAGAAGTGGTACAATCTGAAGATGCAGGAGGGTGGTTCCTTCTCGGAACACCTGACCAATTTCAACAAGGTTGTGGGTCAGTTGATCTCTATTGGTGAGAAGATCTCGGATGAAGACAGGGCGATCACACTACTTTGTTCATTGCCGGACTCTTGGGACAACGTTATCGTTGCCATTGGGGGTAATGGAGACAGAACACTCACTTGTGAGTCGGTGTGTGCTACTCTTCTTTCTGAGGAGACCAGGAGAGCAGGTTCTGAGAAGACCAACAAAGGTGCATTGAGCGTATCCAGATCTCGCCCTCAGTTGAGGGACACAAAGCAAGGTGGATCTCGAGACAAGTCTCGTGGAAGGTCCAAGAGCAAAGAAAGGAAACCCGTCAAGTGCTGGAAGTGCAATGAGGTTGGGCATGTGAAGTCTCACTGTCCCAACAAGTCCACTCAGAAGAAGGATGGAGGGTCAACTTCGGGTGCCAAGAAGGAGGCTGACAGTGGTGACATGTACATCGCAGCTGCATGTGTTGCTCATCAGGATGCGGATATGTGGTATGTTGATACTGGAGCCTCTTACCACATGACCCCTCACAGGCACTGGTTTTGTGAGTATGAGGAGTTTGCGGGTGGTGATGTCATGCTTGGGGATGATACTGCAGTGCAGATCATTGGTCGTGGCAAGGTGAGACTGAAGATGGCCGACGGGACTACGAAGACCCTTCCGGGGGTGATGCACATTCCTGGGATGAGCAGGAATCTGATCTCGGTGGGATCTATGGCTGATGCGGGAGTTTGCTTCAGCTGTGACATGCACTTATGCAGGATGACCAGAGGGGCGATGGTGATCGCCAAAGGTGTTAGGCATGGAACACTGTACAAGCTACTTGCTGATACAGTGGTGCCTAGTGGGGCCTTCATCTCTGAAGGCCAAGAGGAGGACCAGGAGGAGCAGTCCAGGCTGTGGCACCAGCGGCTTGGACACATCAGTGAGAGGGGGATGTCGGCTGTGGCATCTGGCCAGATGGTGGAGGGTGTGCCCATGTGCACCTCGAGCTTTGGATTCTGCGAGCATTGTCTACTCGGCAAGCAGAACCGGGTTAGCTTTCAGGGAGCAGGGACTAGGGCCACTGGCCCTCTTGATTTGATCCATTCTGATGTATTCGGACCTACTTCAGTTCCATCCCTTGGTGGAGCTAGGTATTATGTATCTTTCATTGATGATTATTCCAGGTTTTCTTAGCTTTACTTTCTCAGGTCCAAGGCGGAGGTTCTAGACAGGTTCAAGGAGTTTAAGAACCTGGTGGAGAACCAGTTGGAGAGAAATGTGAAGGTTCTCCGTTCTGATAACGGAGGGGAGTATTGTTCGGACGCTTTCGAGCAGTACTGTACTGAGCAGGGGATTGCACGACAGAAGACCACGCCGTATACTCCAGAGCAGAATGGAGTGTCGGAAAGGCTCAATCGGACATTGATGGAGAAAGCCAGGTGCATGCTCAGTTGGGCTGGTTTGGGGAAGGAGTTCTGGGCTGAAGCGGCGGCTACCGCTAATTATTTGAAGAACAGGTCCCCCACATCTGCAGTGAAGGGGTGTACCCCCTTTGAGGCCATATTCAAGAAGAAGCCAAATTTGGCTTATGCTCGTGTGTTTGGGTGTGATGCTTACGTGCACATTCCAAAGGAGAAAAGGGGGAAGCTGGATATGAAATCCGAGAGATGCATCTTTGTGGGCTACAAAGAAGGCATCAAGGGATACAAGCTTTGGAACCCGGTGACGAGGACGGTGACGTATAGCAAGGATGTGGTCTTTCATGAAGCCCGTCCTCAAGTCACTACACAAGCAGACAAAGGGAAAGCTGCAGAGAGGTTGGTAGTGGAAGGGAGCATGGAGGAGGCCCCTCTGGAGGATGCTCGGGCAACTACTACAGCTGGTTCAGATTCTGACTCTGAATCTGATGTTTTGGGGGAAGTGAACTTTAGTGATGAGTCAGAAGAGGAAGTTGCCGATGTTCCACTTCTGAGACGCTCAACAAGGGAGAGGAGGGCACCACTCCGGTACTCCCTTAGTGCTGTTGGAGCACAATATTGTCTGAACATGCTTGGAGAAGATCCCATTTCAGCCAAGGATGCAAGGTCGAGGGCTGATGCAAATCAGTGGGAGCTTGCTATGGAGGATGAGATGGTTTCCTAGAGGAAGAATCAGACTTGGAGTCTGTGCAAGCTTCCAAAGGGGAGGAAGGCCATTGGGAGTAGATGGGTTTTCAAGCAGAAGGTGAAGGCAGATGGCACTGTGGAGAAGTACAAGGCAAGGTTGGTTGCCAAGGGGTTCTCGCAGGTTGAATGTGTGGACTACGACGAGATTTTCTCGCCGGTAGCCAAGCTCACTTCTATCAGGATGGTTCTCTCCATTGCCGCTGTGCATGATTTGGAGATTGAGCAAATGGACGTGAAGACGGCATTCCTTCACGGGGATTTGGAGGAGGAGATCTATATGCGGCAACCTGAAGGATTCGAGGCCAAGGGCAAGGAGGATCAGGTGTGCAGGTTGAAGAAGTCCCTCTATGGACTGAAGCAGTCTCCGAGGATGTGGTACCAGAAGTTCGACACCTACATGCTGGAATCAGGTTTTGAAAGGTCGAACTCGGACCACTGTATTTATATCCAAAGGAAGGGAGAGCACTAGACTTTCTTGACACTCTATGTAGATGACATGCTGCTCATAGGGAATAGTGTTAAGATGATCCAACAAGTGAAGAAGCTGCTCTCGGCCAAGTTTGAAATGAAGGATTTGGGGCCAGCAAGTGTGATCTTGGGGATGCAGATTACCAGAGACCGAAGCAAGAAGAATCTGTGGTTGGGGCAGCAAAGGTATGTCGAAGAGGTGTTGAAGAAGTTCAACATGGCTGACTGTAAACCTGTTGGTGCCCCTATGCCGGTTGGGGAGAAATTATCTGCGGAGATGTGTCCCAAGACACATGAGGAGATGGAAGACATGGAGAAGGTTCCATATGCTAGTGCTGTGGGGAGCCTTATGTATGCCATGGTTTGTACTCGTCCTGACATCGCACAGGCAGTGGGAGTGTTGAGCCGGTACATGGCCAAACCTGGGAAGGAGCACTGGAACGCTGTGAAGCGGGTGTTCAGGTATCTTCGCGGCACTTCAAACTACTCTATTTGCTTTGAAGGTGCTGTTGATGGGAGAGTCCTGGACGTGGTTGGACACGTGGACTCTGACTGGGGTGGTGATCTGGACAGCAGGAGGTCCACCAGTGGGTATATCTTTACCCTGTTTGGTGGTGCTGTCAGTTGGATGAGTCGACGGCAAGGAGTGGTTGCACTCTCGTCGACAGAAGCTGAATATATGGCCCTTACACATGCCTGTAAGGAAGCCATATGGTTGAGGAGGTTATGCTGGGAGCTCAGTTTTGAGCAGGGTCCTGTGAAGTTGTGGTGTGACAGCCAAGGGGCTATCCAGTTAGCCAAGAATCCGGCTTTCCATGCTAGGACCAAGCACATTGACATCCAGTTTCACTTCATCAGGGAGAAGGTGGAGAAGCAGGTAGTGCAACTGGAGAAGGTTGACACTAAGGAGAACAGTTCTGATTTCTTAACCAAGGCTGTGCCTGTTGCCAAGTTTGAATGGTGTGCTACAGCAGTGGGTTTGAAGAGGAAGTCTGGAGGAGCTGCTCTCATTTCCTGAAGGTTTCCACCAAGTGGGAGAATGTTGGGGTGGTGGATCACTTCAGGGCCTCTTGTTTCTCACACCGGGTTAGCCCAAGTGAGCTTAGAGGCAAGGGAGTGTGAAGCAGCCCCTGTATGCATTCTTGTTCCTCTGTTTGAGGAGAGGTCGACGATCGTCGAGCTCACGCTTGAGCGTCGACCTCAGCTGGCGTCGAGCGTCGACCTCAGCTGGTGCGTCGAGCGTCGAGCTCTGTCTGGGGCGTCGACCACCGCTGGATCGTCGAGCGTCGCCCTTCGCTGATGCGTCGAGCATCGACCTTGGGTGAGATCGTCGAGCTTCGGTCGACGCCCGAGCGTCGAGCTCGGTTCTGCGTTCGACGTTTGAGTCGTTTTTTACTCCTGAGTACTTATATCCCTTTTTCGGGATTAGGGTAAGCGAAGCAAGTTAGAGAAATTGGATTTCGACGGCTGCGTATTTCCTGAAGAAGACGTATACGAGGTTTATCGTTGGAGGCGTCGTTCAGGGGGGGTTTTTTCCCTCGGGTAGTTTCTTGTCCAGAAGAAGGTGTAGGTAGGGTCGGCTTTTGATCTTTGTAACCTTTGTAACCTGTAATCTTTTGGTGAATACAAGAAGGAGGAGAAGGAGGGGAGAGAGGACGTAGCCCGGTTTTGGGTGAACCTCTGTATTTGTGGTGTTGTGTTCTGTGCTTGTGATTGCTCTGCATCTATTTGTGTTTTCTGTTTTTTTTTTACTTTGCCTCTTCTCGGCACACCCGGTTTCTTACAACTGTTCGGATAGAGCTGTTTTAAAATAGATCTCTGGGGAGCAGTTTTGAAAAGTTGCAGAGTGTTTGGGTGTTCTGTGCAGAAGTGCGCTCAGAATCGCCGGAGAAAGGCCGTCGGGGGCTCGGAATCGCCGGAGGAAGGCCGTCCGAGGCTTGGAATCGCCGGAGGAAGGCTGTCCGGCCTCTGAGCATGTTCCAACTGAAGAAACCATTAGATTTCCAAAACCTGTGAGAGAGAAAGCTATTTTGCGGAAACTGAAGCTGGGGGAGGGGAGATTTCTGAAGAGCTGCAAAACAGCTCCAAATTTCTGAAAAGCTGCTCTTAAGGAGCTATCCCAAACAGTTAAAAAACAGCTCTGGCGGCTGTAATAGAGATTCTCCAGCCGCCAGAGCTGCGCCAAACAGACCCTAAAAAGTGGGTGCACAGCAACGTCGTTCTGGCTCTAAATCACAAGATCATCGTATCAGGTGTTAGTAGTCTGGAATGCTTAGACCTCAAATTGAAGCTTGGGTTAGAAATGCTGCCTTGAAAGTTCCAAACATAAGGAAGCATATTTGTTTGTACAGCAAGTTCACACCGCCCAATTTTTTGCTTGAGAAATGCCATGTAATAATTGAAAGAGTGAATGTATTTTGGGCCTAGGCATTTTTCAATAAAACTATGAACTTTCTATAGTTTTTGAAAAGATAACTAGGTATATATATATTGTCAAATTCAGATAATATTAATTGTAATAGAAATATTAAAACAATTCTGCATTTATTTTAGGACATTGTTATATATAGATCATGTTTGGCTATATATAAATCATTGTTATATACAAATCATATTAATTTAAAATTGAGTATATGTAGATCAAATTGTTATATGCAGACCAATACAAAAATAAAAAAAATCAATTTTTTTTATAAGCAATCAACTATTATTATATTAGGAGAAGGTGAAACTTATTATATTAACAAACATTATAAAAAAGAGGTACTTCAAAACATGAAAGTTCTAATTCCTCCAAAAAAATCTTGTCGTTCGTCATCTTCGTCAAATGAAGAGAGCCTGCAATCAATCAATAAAATTTAGATATCGGATTGAATCGAACTTTTATTATTAAACTTCAAAAAACAAAAAAGCCCTTGGAACGTTAGTACCCACCTGAGTTCACGGTGAGGAAGGAAAAAGAAGGTGCTCGAATCATGAAGGAAATGGAAGAGAGCTCTTTGTCATGAGCCCTTAGGAAGAGATGAACCTCGGCCTTGTGGTGTGAGAGGTGAAGGGGATGAAGGTAGAGAAAGAGACTCAAAATGTCCAGGAAGTGGAGAGGATTTCTTCCCTGCAAAAATTTGGCTTGGCATTTCCAAAAACACTTGATGTGCGAAACTCTGGGTTGTAGATTTCAGCATGGAAGAAATTGAAGAACCAAACCTCATCCCGATTAATAGCAGATTTCCTTCTAAAGAACCATGTTAACAACATCATTGGCCCTAAAGAAAAGGAGGTTACCTGCAGATCGAGATTCACCAACCTCCTTTTAATGAATCTGCAATATTCATGAAGGAGGAGGGCCTTGTCGTCGAGCAAAGCTCTAGCCGTCAGAACAGAGTTTCGAGGAGGAGACCTCAAACTCATGTCGCATGGTCCCTGCTTAGAATATGCCGACCAACTCCTATTTGTAGCCAAGGTCGCCAGCCTTGAATAAGGTGCCTGGAGTGGCCCCTGCAGACTTTCCAGGCGACATTTGGCCGCCGGCGCGGGTAGCATGACCATGGGAGATGGGATCGAGAGGGTTTCTGTGAGAATAACGAACGGGAACGGCTAGAGCTGAAATCAAAAATGATATTTTTTTTAGTGAGGGGAGTTAAATATTGGTTTGTATATAGTAGAAAAAAGAATGAAAAAAAACAAATTTTGGGTTTGTATATAGCCAAACATGATCTATATATAACAATACCCTTATTTTATGTATAAATTCATATTTTGCTTTAGGGATATAATATAAATAGTATTTGGTCTCTCTCTAAGGGGCAGAAGAAGTTGAAGGTACTATTTCCCTCATGGTAGCAATAAAGGCAGTTTCCTGAGTTGAAACATAAGAAATAGGTTTCATTTGGCCCGGCATTTTTTCTCCAGTGAGTTTGAAAAAGAATGGCATTGCCATAAAATGTATGTTTAACACAGATAACAGTTATGACCACCACCAAAAAATAAAATTAGTGTTGAGCATAAAAGTGGTTGAAGTTCCTTGGCTGAGATCAAACGCTCACGAATGGCGATTCATAACCACGGTGTTCATGACAGACACAATCATGCCAAACAATGTCATAATTTGTTGCTGCCAAATTAAAATTTATCTATAATCATAAATCTCAAGTAAATTATTTTGGATTTATGAGCTTTGATTCTTATTTTAGTGTTCACAAGCGGTTAATCCAAATTTGAGCTAATGTATACTCATATTGATACGATCTAGCAGAAGTTTAATACTTAAGACTACAAATATGTTGAATGCAACTTTTTTTAAGAATGTTCACTCATTTGATTTTAAATATTTACATCGGGTTTGATTTAGATTAATAGCCATTTGCATCATCCATTGCATTTGGTTTTTTTACTTCATATGCATTGATTTTTAAATTCATTATCATGCTCAATAAATGTGTTTATAAGTGTCCTTGCATAGTTAATCTTGCACCAAAACACCGTCTCCGTCGAAGGAAAAGAAAACCACCTCCCTCCCGTTTGCGCACGAAGATCTCTGGCAAGCCAAGGACTTCAACGACTATGTAGAGTTGATCGGTTGCAACCAAACGAAGATCGCTAGTACCGGTCAAGGATCACTCAATGGAGGAATCATCTTGAGGGAGATTCAATCTTTAATCTTCTTTATACTTTTGTATTTTTCTCCTTTTCTGTGTTCTTGTGGTGAGGAAAACCGACCGGTGAGGGTCGTCGGAATCCGGCGGGGATTTCATGAGAAATCGTCCCGGGGAAGGGACGTCTAGATCGGAGGATCTAGCGGGGGCTCTAAGACACTTCCTTGCGTGAAGGTGAAGAGCCGGCTCAAAGACCTTTCTCAGAGGGAAAGGGAGAGAGCCAACCGGTCCGGGTAGCGGGTCGGTATAGAAAACCAAAAGAGTTTTGAGTTTCACCGCCTCCGATCTTCGGCGTCACGAAGATTAAAGTTTTGTAATCATAAAAACACTTTTCGATTTTAATTGAATAGAATTTTGTGTGTTATTATTTTTTGCATATAACGTCCTGGTTGTTCTCCGATGGATCTCTGAAAGGGTGTATTTCTCCAAAGAGAAATTTGCCCAGGAAAATGAGGTATCTGACCTACCGTCGTATGCTAGCGCCCAGCGGTAGCTTCCAGAATTGGTTTTCCTGGAACAAAATATTTCAATTAACGTATAAAATCTTATTCACCCCCACCCTCTAAGGTTGACCACACGATCCAACAGCTATGCACAACAACTCCCAGCTGAAATGTATTCTGATTCTGTAGTGGAGATGGCTATATTGGTCTGCTTCTTGTACTCCATGATACCAGTCTTCTCCATAGAAACTGACAAGTGTCAGATGTGTTTTTCCTGTCTTCCCTATAACCTGCAAAATCTGCATTTGAATACTCTATTAGTTCAAAATCATTATTCCTAGGGTACCACAAATCAAGATCAGATGTGCCCTTGAGATATCTCAAAAAAAATTTGGCAGCTAAATAATGACTCTTTAGGACATGCCTGGTATCTAGCACAAACACATGTAGCATACATAATGTCTGACCTACTAGCAGTTAAGTAGAGAAGGGAGTAAATTATGTATATATACAAGGTTTCATCAACAGGTTTCCCAGTCTCATTCTTGTCTATTGATATACTTGACCACACAGGAGTTTTCATGATAGAGGCACTCTCCATTCCAAACTTTTTGATTAACTCATTGGTGAACTTAGACTAAGAGATGAACAATTCATCCTCTGACTGTCTAACCAGGAGGCCTATGAAATACTTGAGTTCACTCATACCGCTCATCTCAAACTACTCGTGCATAAGTTTAGTAAACTTATTGAAAGTCCACCTAGTGCCAACTACCTTCACCTATGGGGGGGGGGGGGGAGGGGGGGGAATAGGTGTCTTGCAGCGTTTTTGCGGAATTAAAATTCTACCTGCACAAGTAAACAAAATAATACAGCACAAACATACACTAGCAGTTATAGTGGTTCCCCGATTTGGGTACGTCCACTTTCCCCCTTCGACCTATCTCCCAACAAGGGACGACTCGGTCTCTTCACCAACCGGATTGAAATCCAATCCTCACACTAACGGAAGGAACTCTTCCAAACGAAGGAGTCACCACTCCTCCACCACGGGTTGCCCCCAACCCTTACAACGAGGAACCTACGTTCCTTTACAACAAAAATAAAATGGAATGTATAAACTATACAAACTTCTTATGGAGTGCTCGGTGTCCCTCTTCGTTCGATGACGCGTTCTTGACGAAGACGAAGAGTCCACGAGCTAGCTCTCACTTAGAATGAATCTCCACGAAACCGGCGGCAACAAGAAGAGCGGCGGCTTGGCGTTCGGGATCGGCGGCGGCAAGAAGTGCGGCGGCTGAGCTTTAGAGATCCAACCTTCGTAGCTAAGCTAGCAAGGTATACCAATGGTCACACTAGGATTGATTGTCTCGATCGATTCGGAAAGGGAAGGTATTCCCGATCAACGAACCAAGAGACAAAAGATCTCTGGATAGACACGTGAGACGCGTTGCTTGGCTGAGCTTCTGTCGCCGGGAGATCAGGAGGTATCCACGATCACAGGCGGCAACAATCTTCCCGAGCGGCGGCGGCAGCGGAAGAGAAATCCGCGATTTAGGTTACGTCGGCAGCTCGGTATTCTTTCTTGTATGTTTGTACCCTTACTGTTCAAAATACCGATGTATTTATACAGTAGGTCATACAAAATGACCGTTGTGGGCCCCACTAAAAGAAACCCTAGCTCCGATTTCAAAACAGCGCCTGGAACTTGGTCCGGTCCAGCGAGCACAAGAATTTCGCCCAAGGCAAATTCGGCGAGAATCAAAGGTGATTCTTGACGGATCGGCAAGAATCACTTATGATTCTCGCCGAATTCTACTTGGCAGAATTCTGGCTGAAGATATAGCCAACCAGAGAGAATCGGCCAGAATCAATATTCATTCTCGACGGATCGGCGAGAATGCAAAGTCATTCTCGTCGATTCGGCGAGAATCAACTAGTGATTCTCGACGATTCTGCCTTAAGCAGAAATCAAGACGGCGTTGAGAAAGCCGGCTGCAATCGGCAAGAATCAGCGAGTGATTCTCGACGATTCGGTGAGAATCACTAGTTCTCGTCGAATCGGCGAGAATCACTTAGTGATTCTCGACGATTTCTACTTAGACGATTTTTCGTCTTTCCACCCGTGAGCTGCTCTTTGGCCCATCCTTACTCCTTGTCTGCTCTTGATCTTTCTCAGCCCTGTACTTGAAAGTAAGTACACTCCAATAGAGAGAGTACACGTAGGCCAACACACTGATCTGCTCAACGAGGGATTACGTTGCGTAGACTCATGTATATTGACCCACTGCACCCTGACATTGGTGTGTACTTAGCGTGGAATAACTGCAAGCACAACTTGAACACAAATGATCAAATACAATGTCAATTCACCTTAACTGGTCCAGGGGCTTCTTCAAATCAAGGTACATTGTGGATACAATACCCAACAATCTCCCCCTATTTGAAGAAGCCTAAACCCTACAAGCTAAGTTGAATAGAACGGATGAAAGAAAAACATAAATTGAATAATCAGTTGAGAAAGAATTTCCATACCATTATCTTTAGAGCATTTGGAGCAAACTTTGCGAGAGCACCTTAGCCCTTAGCGCCTTAGCCGAGAGGACAATCTCCCCCTTTTCGGCTTCTACAAATCTGGGACTTTAGCACTCGCCACAATGCTCCCCCTCAGTTCTTGCATTTGGGCTTACACTTGAGTTTCTTGCGGATGCTCCCCTAGATGCACGAGCCTGGAGCTTTTGTAGTCTTCATTCCTCATAGTTTAGCATCCCCAGTTCAGTTTTGAAGAGACTGAACTTGGCCTCATCTAGGGGCTTTGTGAAAATATCTGCAATCTGCTTATTCGTGGGGACATAGCAGAGAGAGATGTCCTTGTTTTCCACGTGCTCCCTAATGAAGTGGTAGCGCACTTCAATATGCTTCGTCCTGCTGTGCGATACCGGATTGTTCGCAATGGCAATTGCACTGGAGGAGTCGCAGTACATTGGTACTTCCTTGAACTGAAGGTCATAGTCTGCTAACTGGTTTCTGATCCATAGTAGTTGTGCGCAACAGCTGCCTGCTGAGATATACTCAGATTCAGCTGTGGAGGTTACAACACAATTTTGCTTCTTACTATTCCATGATATAAGCCTTCTTCCGAGGAATTGACACGTCCCGGAAGTGCTTTTCCGATCATCCCTGCTTCCTGCAAAATCAACATCTGAAAAGCCTATTAGCTCGACATCATTGTTTCTCGGGTACCACAAGCCAAGATTAGGTGTACCCTTAAGGTATCTAAGAATTCGCTTTGCAGCGACATAGTGAGATTCCTTAGTGTTCACCTGATATCTGGCACAAACGCATGTGGAGAACATAATGTCTGGTCTACTTATAGTAAGGTAGAGCAGGGATCCAATAATGCTTCTGTATTTGGTTTCATCAAAAGGTTTCCCTTTCTCATCCCTGTCCAGAGACATAGTGGATCCCATTGGAGTCCTCATAGAGGTTGCATTCTCCATTCCGAATTTCTTGAGGAGTTCATTTGTGAACTTTGTCTATGAAATGAAAATTCCATCCTCAGACTGTTTCACTTGAAGTCCCAAGAAATACTTTAGCTCTCCCATACTGGTCATTTCAAACTTTCCTTGCATAAGTTAAGAAAAATTTTTGCAAAGATTGTTATCCGTTGAGCTGAATATAATGTCATCAACATAGATTTGTACCAGCAAGATCTTGCCTTTGACTTCCCTAAGAAACAATGTCTTATCTATTTTTCCTCTAGAGAACTTGTTCTCAAGAAGGAAACTAGACAGAGTCTCATACCAAGCTCGAGGAGCTTGTTTTAAGCCATATAAAGCCTTATTAAGAAAATATACATGATTGGGATAAGTTGGATTAACAAAACCTGGGGGTTGTGCGACGTATACTTCCTCTTTCAGGTTGCCATTTAAGAATGCAGATTTCACGTCCATCTGATAGACAGTGAATCCTTTGTGCGAAGCATACGCCAGGAACAATCTTATCGCCTCGAGCCTTGCTACTGGTGCAAAGGTCTGGTCGAAGTCAATCCCCTCCTCTTGTCTGTAACCTTGAGCCACCAGCCTGGCCTTGTTCTTTATGATAACACCATGTTCATCCAGTTTATTTCTGAAGATCCACTTAATGTCGATCACGTTCTGCCCCTTTGGTCTTGGAACCAGCGTCCAGACGTTGCATCTTTCAAATTGATGTAGTTCATCTTGCATGGCCAATATCCAAGACGCATCTTTGTTTGCTTCGTCGAACTTCTTTGGCTCAACCTGCGATAGGAAGCTAAAATGCAGAAACTCGTTAAGTGTACCTCGGCGAGTTCTGACACCGTCTCGAGGATCTCAGATGATTTGATTTCTGGGATGATCCCTCACGTGTCGGAGCTCTAGGAGTCTTGCGTCAGGAGATCTGACATCTTCTTGAGCTTCTCCTTCTTCTAAGAGGTTTGCTCCATCCTGATCTTCAACTTCTCCAGTTGACGTTGAGGTAGAAACCTTGACGTACTTGAGAGTTACATCTTTAGCGGTCGCATCGAGACTCAGCTGTTCAAGTCTTGCACCTGCATCTTCAAGAATACCGCTGGAAGAATTGCTATTAAGCAAGCTTCCTTCATCAAATACAACATTAATTGATTCTTCAACCCTATATGCCCGACTATGGCTACTATAGCCCATGAATATGCCTTCGAAGCATTTTTCGCCAAATTTAGTACGCGGGTACTTCCCGTTATTGAGTACATAGCATTTGCAGCCAAAGATCCTTAAATAGGACATGGTTGGTTTCCTGCCTTTCAGTAGCTCATAAGGCGTCTTACGATGAGTCTTGTTGATCAATGCTCGGTTTTGTACATGACAAGCCGTATTGACAGCCTCTGCCCAGAAGTATTCTGGGAGAGAAGCGTCATTCAACATTGTCGTGCAAGCTTCAATGAGAGTTCTTTTTCTCCTCTCCGCAACCCCATTTTGCTGAGGAGTACGCGGGGAGGAAAACTCATGAAAGATACCATGTTCTTCACAAAACTCTGTCATAGCACCAGATTCGAATTCTGTTCCATGGTCACTTCTGATTTTGACCACTGAGCAGTTAAATTCGTTCTGAACCTGCTTGACAAAATTAGTGAAGATGTCAAACGTATCTGACTTTCGTTTTAAGAAGAACACCCATGTAAAACGAGAGTGATCATCAACAATCACTAGCGTATAGGACTTGCCTCCCAAGCTGTGAACTTGCACTGGACCAAACAAGTCCATATGCAGAAGATAAAGACATCTGAAAGAGTCTTTGTATGCAATGCCCTTAAAGGTAGCCCGAGTCTGTTTTCCCTTCTGGCACGCAGAACAGGGGCTATCTTTGATGCACTTGATGATGGGAGCATCCCTTACTAAACTTTTAGAAAACAGCACATTAATTGTCTTGAAATTAATGTGTGTCAATCTCTTGTGTCATTGTTCACAAAGAGATGCACTGCCTTTTGTCATCAGGCACACGGGGGTAGAAGAATCTAAACTAAGAAAATCTAAACAAAAAATATTTCTGCTCCTAATGCCGGTTAATACCGTCTCCGAAGAAACACACGATATTATCAGGCACTTATCCTTGCAGAACTTAACGTCATATCCTTTATTACATAACTGACTTACACTGATCAGGTTATGATTTAATCCTTCAACATAAGCCACGTCGGTGATAGAGATTATACCGTTGGAAATCATACCATAACCCCTGGTGACTCCTCGATCTGATCCCCCAAAGATGATTTTGGGTCCATTCTCGACTGGAGAGTAATCACGCAGCAGGCTTCTTGTCCCGGTCATATGCCGAGAGCATCCACTATCCAAGTACCATATGGGAGTTTTGGTGGCCTTTGGACATTCCTGCAAACAGAATTAATTTCCCTTAGGAACCCAATCGAACTTGGGTCCTAGATTCCTCGTTAGCATGCTCCCCCTCGGATGGTTAGCCCTACGAGTGGTCTGCCTCGCATTGCCAACATGAGGAGTCTCGTTATTCCTCGGATTAAACCAGCAATCCACGGCAAAGTGACCAACTTTGCCACAGCACCAGCAGTCAAATCTGTTATACTTTCTCCTAGGCACCTGCTTCACCCTTGGAACGGAAGGTTCAGCCGGGGCCTCAGACCTGGAGGTGGAGGCATCATGATGATAACAGTCGCATGATTTCTTCACCTCCTGGTTTCTCAGTGTAACAGGCTTGGCCTTGGGTGCCTGCTTCCTATTATGGCCGCTAGAGAAGTGGCCATAATCCTCCATTTGAACTTCCTCATAAGGTGCCTTGAAGACACTCTCGCCAAAGTTGCGGGGGAAGGCCCACCCCTCATACCGGCTCTTGGGATTTTCAACCGAGGGCCGGAAGTGTAAGACCCCCCTCCCGGGACACAAGACACGACACGAGAGGGGTCTTATGCCCAGAACAGCCGCCTTGCGGTAACACTAGCATTCAGGCTAGCCTGTACCACAAGGCGCCTATTCTGCCGGCTACCAACAATATCAACAGATAAGTGCCAACCCAACCATACTAATATGAAAGTCAAATCCACACCAAGCATATGTCCATAATATCATAAATAAAGAAGCTACAACAAGCTTCTAATATCAGAGTACGTAAACAGAATTGCCCCGAAGGGCTACAACAAAATCTCTCTCTCACTCACATCGGTAACTGACGGTAGCGACGGTACCGTCCCTTCAGGCCCTGTCACCCTGGCCTGGCTATCCGTCTGCATAGCCTGCTGCTCCACCTGCGGGGTTTCCTCCTAAAAAGGAAGACGTAGCAACCGTTAGTCAAAAAGACTAAGTGGTTTCACATCAGCTCCCCCGACGACTCCTCGGTACCGGGCAGAGAAAGGAACAGGTACAATATATAAATAACAGTAGTACAACAGGTGAAGTGAGTATACATATGATAAGCAGCAACATCAGCAGTGTATAATAAACAAGCTCTTATTTCAAATCTACGAACTACAGCAGCAAGAGAGTATGTAACTAGAACAGTAAGTAACTCAACTTATATGGATGCTCATACAAGCATATAAGTTGAGGGTCGTTCAGCAGAAAGTAACTCATCGTATAGGAGTGCCCATACAAACTTATACGATGAGGGTCTTGTGTATATAATGAAGTGCGATGCTATGTATGCAATGCAATGACACACCCATGCTCAAGCACATGCAATCGCTATGTCGACACAGACTTATAGTTCCCACTATTCGAGCAGGTAGCTAACCCCTCAGGCATCAACCGTCGTGGCCAAACGGTGACAGTGGAGCGGGCATCTCCACTACTAGGCTGGTCTCCACACTACCTGGCCTAGGCCTCCGTACGCCTCCATGCTAGGACACAACAACGGAGCTCACATGCGTACTACGGCTCAGCGGGTTCTCTCGGGTAAATAAGCACTAAGATCCTAGCCCCTGACTGGCCCATGGTATGACACGGAAGGAGCCTCGGAAATGAGCACGAGGACCAAGCCCAACCGTTCACCTGGCACGGAAGGAGCCTCGGGACGTGAACACCGAGGACCAAGCCCAACCGCCCAAGGTCTAACTGTCAACTCCCATCGGTGTGACGATTGGCGAGCCAGTAGACCTGCCACACTATCCTTAACCCGGAATTACGACACCGCGTGTCGACTCACACCACATGCAATTCCACAATTCCGTAGCATGGAAGGAGCCTCGGAGAAAGCACGAGGACCAAGCCCAACCATCCATCAAATACGGAAGGAGCCTCGGGACGTGAACACCGAGGACCAAGCCCAACCGTCCGATTTTATCCAACTTAACCTCATTCCCATTAGTGACGGTCAACACCGCACTTGTTAACTTTCACAATGTTACCCGTAGGGAGACGACCCTCTAAGCATTGGACTATCCATCCCTTCCATCAATCCATTACACATCCGGGCCATAGTTTTAACCATTTACAAATCCTTCCAAATGAATTCAACATATTATAGATAATGCGCATAATGTTGATCTAACAAATATAACAAAGCCTTTCATTCACTTAGGCTTGATTCACATCTCGACATAGGAATTCAAGTACTCAACATCAGCCTTCACACTACCTCGGTTATTAACACAAAAGAATTCACCCAACCTCGAGATGAATTGCAACATCTATTCCATTGAATCCAAGTTCATATTATAATCATCTAGAATTATGCGTAAACTGGTCAGCAACTTTGACTGAGGATTCCCGTGGCTACAGGTATCGCCCAAAAACGTGCCACCACTCGTTGGAAAGGTAATTTCAAGGGCTACAACTTTCGTGTTTAGTTGAAAGCCCAGATCTGGTCACATCATACCAGAAATGCAACTCGAAGTCTGCTGCGTACAGGATACAGAATTCCTGGACATTAACTTCCAACCGCAGCAGATTCAAACGGACTTTCCCGTGGATACAGGTATCGCATGGAAACATGCAACCACTCGTTGGAAAGGTAATTTCAAGGGCTACAACTTTTGTGTTTAGTCGAAAGCCCAAATCTGCCCCCTTCTTGCTTAAAAATAGCCAAGAAGGTCGCTGCGCGCAGAATACAGATTCTGCACGCATCTTGAAGCGAAGTGAACGGCATCCGTTCATCTTCCTCCTTAAGCGATTTTCCCCAAATCGCAACCAGAAGTTCCTCCACCCTTATTCTCCCTCTTGAGGCCATTTCCTCTTCACGAGACCACCCCTATCATCACTTTGAAGCGAGGGGAGGTTGAAGACGACTAAGCTTTAGAGCACAAGCTCTAGCATGGCCTTCCTAGAAAGCTTCATCTCACACATCAAGACTCGTTTGAGTCGATGTCTCGCCTAAGAATAACTATAGATCTAGCACCAAGGGAGAGGGGAGGAAACTCACATTATTTCCGGCGTTTCCTCCGTTGTCGGCCATGGAGCGCGTTATTCTTCGTGGCGGCATCCTTGGATTCGTTAGCAGTGTTCTTCCACGGAAACGGCGGAGATTTTCCTCCAGAATCTGGCTCCGGCGACCCCCGATATCTCCTCTTCCGCTCCCGTCGGTTCGCACGGTGACGGCTCGGCAAGGACGATCGGGTGCGATGACTAGGGTTTGGTTTACTCCCTTTTTATATTACATATTAGGCTAAATCCCTTCCGCCACGTGTCACTCTCTAATTGGACCGCCCAAATTAGGTTTCGTTTGAAGTGACCGGTCCAAGGATCATTTAGCACGAATCCCGAAGTCCGGTTCAGTCCGCCTGTACAAGCCGGCGAATCTGCCTGGGCTAAGAAAACGCCCAAGTAAAATTCGGCGGAAATCAGTCGTCATTCTCGCCGATCGGCGAGAATCGTCAGGTCATTCTCGACGATCGGTGAGAACCGTCAGGTCATTCTCGACGAATTCGTCGGGAATCAACAATGATTCCCGACGATTTTCCCTTAGCCTTTTTACTGGACATCCTGCGTTGATTGCGTTGAGTATTCTAGGCGATACTCGACGATCGGTGGGTATAACAGGGGATTCTCGACGATCGGCGAGAATCGTCGAGCATTCTCGCCAAATTTCCCTTAGTCTACTTGCAGCTCTGTGTCTGGCGGGTATCGACCACCGATACCCGTCGAATCGGCGAGAATCAGTCCTCCATTCTCGACGATCGACGAGCATCAACCTCCATTCTCGACGACTTTTACTTAGCCGAGTTCCCTCATCTCGGCTACTGGTTGGGGTAACCTTGAACCCAACCCTACACTTATTCTATGCACCTGACACCTCACGTCGGTGCACCCCGAGCCCGAGTTGAGTCTCTTGACTCAGAACACGTGCGAGGGGCCTAGCGCGAATTGGGACGTTACAAATCCTATAAACAAAATAAAAAGATTTCGTCCCCGAAATCAGGCTGAGGTCGTGGGGAGTAGAGCATACAGAAAACAAAATATGTTTTTAAATAAAGTTACCTGAAGCAAACAACTCTGGGTAGCGTCTTTGCATCAAATCCATTGGCTCCCATGTGAATTCCTCCTTCCCATGATTAGACCATAGCACTTTTACCAAGGGGACACTTTTGCGGCGCAAGGTTCTTATCTCATTATCAATGATCCGCACCGGCTCCATTCGCACAGATCTGCCAGACGCCACAGTGCCATCAGTTATGGGGATGTATTGTTCGGGCCGCAACAGCGCCTTCCGAAGCGATGACACATGGAACACATCGTGGAGATTCTCTAGCTCGGGCGGTAGCTCCAGCCGGTAGGCCAAAGGGCCAACCCTTTCTAATATGACATAGGGCCCAACATACCGTGGACTGAGCTTCTTCACTCCTCGCACTCGTGACACTCCATGCATCGGCCGAATTTTTAGAAACACCTTATCACCCGCTTGAAATTCCACCATACGGTGCCTTGCGTTGTAATACTTCGCCTGCCGGCTTTGAGCCTCCAACATGCGATCCCTTATTAGCCTAACCACCGCATCAGTGTCATCTATGTACTCAATTCCCAAAGTCTTCGGGTCTTCATCTTGCACCCAAGACAAGGGGGTCCTACACCTCCTTCCATATAGGGCTTCATGGGGCGCCATGCCAATACTAGATGATGGCTATTGTTATAGGAGAATTCCACCAAGGGCAAGAGTCTTTCCCACGGCTCTCCCCTATCTATCACACACAACCTCAACAGATCTTCCAATGTTCGGATGGTCCGCTCAGACTGTCCGTCCGTCTGAGGATGAAATGCGGTACTGAAGGTAAGACGTGAGCCCAAATACGTATGTACTGCCTTCCATTCCTTGGAGGTGAAACGACCATCACGATCCGAAACTATCGTCTTAGGTACGCCGTGATACCGTACAAATTGTTCCACAAACAGGCGTACCAAGACATCCACGTGAGCCTCCTTCTTCATAGGTATGAACCGGGAAACCTTCGTCAGGCGATCAACGATCACCCATACTGAATCATTCCCTGAGCGGGAGCGAGGTAGCCCATGTACGAAGTCCATGGATATATCCTCGAACTTCCATTCGGGGATTGGCAACGACTGCAGCAGGCCACCAGGGCTCCTACATTCCGCCTTCACTCTTTGGCAGGCTTCACAATGCGTGACAAAGTACCGGACATCTTTCTTCATCCCTGGCCAACACATCGTATTTCGTAAGCCGGCGTACATCTTTGAAATTCCTGGGTGCACGGAATATTGAGAGCAATGTGCTTCTCTCATAATATCCTCCCGGATTCTGCCACCTTTAGGAATGTAGAGTAGGCCGCGAAAGTAAACGAGGCCGTCCTTTAGTGTGTATTCGTCGGTAGTCCCGTCTTCAATTTACTTTATTGCCGGGGCCAAAGCCGCATCTAATCCTTGCTCCATTCGGATCCGGTCCCGGATATCACAAACTATGCTCATGCTGGACAGGTACTCCGTATATTCCAAAGAAGCCTTAAATATTAAGGTGATATCCATCTCCTCGATCATCCGTGCCAACTCCATGCTCATCAACCGAGATTCTGGGCTCGAGCCGGGTACTTTCCTACTCAACGCATCGACTACCGAGTTTGCTTTTCCGGGGTGGTAGTTCAAGGTGAACTCATAGTTGCATAGAAACTCTAACCACCGCCGTTGTCTTAAGTTCAATTCCTTCTGGGTATGAACGTACTTCAAATTTTTATGATCCGAGAAGATTTCGCAGTGGACGCCGTATAGATAATGCCTCCATACCTTCAAGACGAACACCACCGCTCCTAGCTCCAAATCATGCACCGGGTAATTGATTTCATGCTTCTTCAATCGTCGTGAAGCATAAGCAATTACGTGCCCGTGCTGCATCAACACCGCTCCCAACCCCTGATAAGACGCATCCGTATAAACTTGAAATCCTTCCTTCCCAGACGGAAGGACAAGGATGGGGGCGGAGGTAAGTCTATCCTTCAATTCCTGGAATGCCGCTTCACACTGGGGTGTCCACTCAAATAGCACTCCTTTCTTTGTCAAGGAAGTAAGCGGGAGGGCAATCTTGGAGAATCCTTTTACGAACTTGCGGTAGTATCCGGCAAGTCCAAGAAAACTCCTCACATCGGCCGCCGACTTCAAAGGTGACCACTCCTTCACAGCGCGCACCTTGGCTGGATCCACAGCTAGTCCTGCCCCACTGATTACATGGCCCAAGAAAGCAACCTCCTTAAGCCAGAATTCACACTTGCTAAACTTAGCGAACAGGGCGTGCTCCTTTAGCTTCTCTAGAACTAAGGCCAAATGTCCGGCATGCTCTTCCTCCGTCTTCGAGTAGACTAGGATGTCGTCAATGAACGCAATGACGAAGACATCTAAATAGGCCTCAAACACTTTATTCATCAAGCTCATGAAAGCCGATGGGGCGTTTGTGAGTCCAAACGGCATCACTGTGAACTCATATAAGTCGTACCTTGAGCTGAAAGCCGTTTTCTGTATATCATCCTCCTGTATTCTCAATTGGTAATACCCCGAGCGCAAGTCTAACTTGGAGAACCAATGCGCTCCCACCAGTTGGTCGAACAACTCATCGATCTGAGGTAACGGGTAGGTGTTCCGTACTGTCAGTCGGTTAGGTTCCCGATAGTCTATACATAAACGCAGGGTTCCATCCTTCTTCTTGACGAATAGAACAGGGGCTCCCCAAGGCGACGAGCTGGGGCGAACAAACCCTGATTCTACCAACTCCTGCAATTGCACTCTAAACTCCGCAAGTTCTTTTGGGGCCATCCGATAAGGGGTCCTGGAGACAGGCTTAGCTCCTGGTACAAGCTTAATTTGAAAATCCACTTCTCTATGCAGGGGTAACCCTGGCAGTTTCTTGGGAAATACCTCAGGGAAATCCCGTGCTACCCGCACATCCTTCACATCTAACTTCATCTCCTTTAGTTCGAATCGTATCATGTAGACTTCATCCCCTCTCATATGAGCTTCCAAGGTCTGGATTGAGGATAACAAGATTTGTGGTGCGAAATTCATACCTTGGAAGACTACATCAGTATCCCCATGTCTCAAATAGATACTCTTCTCCGCACAGTCGATTCTCGCATGGTGCCAATCTAGCCATGCCATACCCAGGATGAGGTCGAACTCTGGTATTCTCAAAATTATGGTAGGGGTATCAAAGGTCTTTCCCCCAATGGCTATCTCTAACTCACACTTTGCGGTTGCCATCATCTCAGATCCGTCTGGGAGGCGTACTCTTCGAGCAATACCAGTGAAATATTGCACTCTGTGTATATCTTTGATGAAGTCTTCAGACACGAATGAATGTGAGGCACCCGTATCAAATAATGTATGAGCCGGTTTCCCGCCGACCATCACAGTGCCTAAGTGTCATTAATAATACTCAAGCTAGATGTCTAGTATATCTCAAGCAACTAGAGGATATTAATGAAAGCAAAATGACCAATTCGAATCGTACATGCAATCATCTCTTGAGGGTTCCGCTCTTGAGTCATGTCCAGGGCATACATCTGATCTCGAGCGGGTCCGGGGTTTCTTCCTCGTGGTCCTCGTCCTCGACCACGCACATATCCCCGCCCCCGAGGGGCTGCTGGAGGGAATACAAGAGGCGCATCACCAAACAGTTGTGGGCAGTAGCGTCGAATGTGGCCCGGTTGGTTGCATTCGAAGCACACCCGCTCCTGCCTTCCGCCGTGTTGCTGAAACCGTGGAGGTGGAGGTAATGCTGGCGGTTGTGGAACCGGGCGCTCCTCTCCAAAGTTCTGGGGAAAACGCCTGCCACCCCTCTGATATCCTCTTCCTCTTTTATTGTCAAACCTCCTTCTGTTGCTGGGGCCGGCTTCCATCACGCCCTCTGCTGGCCTCTTACCACTTCCCAAGTGGTCTGCTTCCAATCTCTTCGCCATATCAATAATCTCCGCCAGACTAGAGTACGCTATAAACAAAAGGGCTTGCCTTAGGGGGTCTCGCAAGCCTTTGTAGAATCTTTTGGCATACCCTCTATCATCCAGCTCATAGGAGTCAGCAAATCTAGCCAGGTGCTGAAACTCCCGTTAGTACTCCGTCACCGACATGGACCCTTGCTTAAGTTGCAAAAATCTCTCTTCCAGGCCATCCCGAGCGGCCGAGGGGATGAAATGCTCTATGAAGGCTTCGGAGAATTCGCTCCAACTAATGTCCGTGTACACTCTTCCACGAAAAGTGGAGCCCATGAGGGACTTCCACCACCTTTTGGCGTGCAGCTCTAAGAGTGTCACCACAAGGGTCACCGCCATGTTGTTTGGACATCTTATTCCTGCCAACAACTCTTGTATAGTGTCGAGCCACTCTTCCGTACGCACTGCCGACTCTGTCCCAACATAAGCGGGAGGGGAGAGAGCTCGGAAAACGCTTAACCAACTAGATCCCGGACCCTGTTGTTGTGCAGGTGTCTGCTGAGATTGGGACCTAAAGGCGTCCAGAATAGCTGTGAGCGTCTGCCCCAGCTCTGATTGTTGGAATTGTGTAGGTACGGACGGGGCGGGGGTGCCCCTTACTGGCTCAACAAGTGCTGGGATCTACACATAAGGTACAAACTTAGGGTTAGGTTGGCTAATCTAAGGTTAAAGATGGACAACTTAGTGTGAATTACATATGGGCACACCACTGCTTCCGCTAAGTCAGCTTGTCCCCAAACTGACCAATCAAACGGGGGTGGTATCATTGTTAAGTTACTTTCGCCTTGGAGGATCGTAGCAAGCTGATACCATTTGTAAGACCCCCCTCCCGGGACACAAGACACGGCACGAGAGGGGTCTTATGCCCAGAACAGCCGCCTTGCGGTAACACTAGCACTCAGGCTAGCCTGTACCACAAGGCGCCTATTCTGCCGGATACCAACAATATCAACAAATAAGTGCCAACCCAACCATACTAATATGAAAGTCAAATCCACACCAAGCATATGTCCATAATATCATAAATAAAGAAGCTACAACAAGCTTCTAATATCAGAGTACGTAAACAGAATTGCCCCGAAGGGCTACAACAAAATCTCTCTCTCACTCACATCGGTAACCGACGGTAGCGACGGTACCGTCCCTTCAGGCCCTGTCACCCTGGCCTGGCTGTCCGTCTGCATAGCCTGCTGCTCCACCTGCGGGGTTTCCTCCTAAAAAGGAAGACGTAGCAACCGTTAGTCAAAAAGACTAAGTGGTTTCACATCAGCTCCCCCGGCGACTCCTCGGCACCGGGCGGAGAAAGGAACAGGTACAATATATAAATAACAGTAGTACAACAGGTGAAGTGAGTATACATATGATAAGCAGCAACATCAGCAGTGTATAATAAACAAGCTCTTATTTCAAATCTACGAACTACAGCAGCAAGAGAGTATGTAACTAGAACAGTAAGTAACTCAACTTATATGGATGCCCATACAAGCATATAAGTTGAGGGTCGTTCAGCAGAAAGTAACTCATCGTATAGGAGTGCCCATACAAACTTATATGATGAGGGTCTTGTGTATATAATGAAGTGTGATGCTATGTATGCAATGCAATGACACACCCATGCTCAAGCACATGCAATTGCTATGTCGACACATACTTATAGTTCCCACTATTCGAGCAGGTAGCTAACCCCTCAGGCATCAACCGTCGTGGCCAAACGGTGACAGTGGAGCGGGCATCTCCACTACTAGGCTGGTCTCCACACTACCTGGCCTAGGCCTCCGTACGCATCCACGCTAGGACACAACAGCGGAGCTCACATGCGTACTACGGCTCAGCGGGTTCTCTCGGGTAAATAAGCACCAAGATCCTAGCCCCTGACTGGCCCATGGTATGACACGGAAGGAGCCTCGGAAATGAGCACGAGGACCAAGCCCAACCGTTCACCTGGCATGGAAGGAGCCTCGGGACGTGAACACCGAGGACCAAGCCCAACCGCCCAAGGTCTAACTATCAACTCCCATCAGTGTGACGATTGGCGAGCCCGTAGACCTGCCACACTATCCTTAACCCGGGATTACGACACCGCGTGTCGACTCACACCACATGCAATTCCACAATTCCGTGGCATGGAAGGAGCCTCGAAGAAAGCACGAGGACCAAGCCCAACCATCCATCCAATACGGAAGGAGCCTCGGGACGTGAACACCGAGGACCAAGCCCAACCGTCCGATTTTATCCAACTTAACCTCATTCCCATTAGTGACGGTCAACACCGCACTTGTTAACTTTCACAATGTTACCCGTAGGGAGACGACCCTCTAAGCATTGGACTATCCATTCCCTTCCATCAATCCATTACACATCCGGGCCATAGTTTTAACCATTTACAAATCCTTCCAAATGAATTCAATATATTATAGATAATGCGCATAATGTTGATCTAATAAATATAACAAAGCCTTTCATTCACTTAGGCTTGATTCACATCTCGACATAGGAATTCAAGTCCTCAACATCAGCCTTCACACTACCTCGGTGATTAACACAAAAGAATTCACCCAACCTCGAGATGAATTGTAACATCTATTCCATTGAATCCAAGTTCATATTATAATCATCTAGAATTATGCGTAAACTGGTCAGCAACTTTGACTGAGGATTCCCGTGGCTACAGGTATCGCCCAAAAACGTGCCACCACTCGTTGGAAAGGTAATTTCAAGGGCTACAACTTTCGTATTTAGTCAAAAGCCCAGATCTGGTCACATCATACCAGAAATGCAACTCGAAGTCTGCTGCGTACAGGATACAGAATTCCTGGACATTAACTTCCAACCGCAGCAGATTCAAACGGACTTTCCCGTGGCTACAGGTATCGCATGAAAACATGCAACCACTCGTTGGAAAGGTAATTTCAAGGGCTACAACTTTTGTGTTTAGTCGAAAGCCCAGATCTGCCCCCTTCTTGCTTAAAAATAGCCAAGAAGGTCGCTGCGCGTAGAATACAGATTCTGCACGCATCTTGAAGCGAAGTGAACGACATCCGTTCATCTTCCTCCTTAAGCGATTTTCCCCAAATCGCAACCAGAAGTTCCTCCACCCTTATTCTCCCTCTTGAGGCCATTTCCTCTTCACGAGACCACCTCTATCATCACTTTGAAGCGAGGGGAGGTTGAAGATGACTAAGCTTTAGAGCACAAGCTCTAGCATGGCCTTCCTAGAAAGCTTCATCTCACACATCAAGACTCGTTTGAGTCGATGTCTCGCCTAAGAATAACTATAGATCTAGCACCAAGGGAGAGGGGAGGAAACTCACATTATTTCCGGCGTTTCCTCCGTTGCCGGCCATGGAGCGCGTTATTCTTCGTGGCGGCATCCTTGGCTTCGTTAGCAGTGTTCTTCCACGGAAACGGCGGAGCTTTTCCTCCAGAATCCGGCTCCGGCGACCCCCGATATCTCCTCTTCCGCTCCCGTCGGTTCGCACGGTGACGGCTCGGCAAGGACGATCGGGTGCGATGACTAGGGTTTGGTTTACTCCCTTTTTATATTACATATTAGGCTAAATCCCTTCCGCCACGTGTCACTCTCTAATTGGACCGCCCAAATTAGGTTTCGTTTGAAGTGACCGGTCCAAGGATCATTCAGCACGAATCCCGAAGTCCGGTTCAGTCCGCCTGTACAAGCCGACGAATCTGCCTGGGCGAAGAAAACACCCAAGTAAAATTCGGCGGAAATCAGTCGTCATTCTCGCCGATCGGCGAGAATCGTCAGGTCATTCTCGACGATCGGTGAGAACCGTCAGGTCATTCTCGACGAATTCGTCGGGAATCAACAATGATTCCCGACGATTTTCCCTTAGCCTTTTTACTGGACATCCTGCATTGATTGCGTTGAGTATTCTCGGCGATACTCGACGATCGGTGGGTATAACAGGGGATTCTCGACGATCGGCGAGAATCGCCGAGCATTCTCGCCGAATTTCCCTTAGTCTACTTGCAGCTCTGTGTCCGGCGGGTATCGACCACCGATACCCGTCGAATCGGCGAGAATCAGTCCTCCATTCTCGACGATCGACGAGCATCAACCTCCATTCTCGACGACTTTTACTTAGCCGAGTTCCCTCATCTCGGCTACTGGTTGGGGTAACCTTGAACCCAACCCTACACTTATTCTATACACCTGACACCTCGCATCGGTGCACCCCGAGCCCGAGTTGAGTCTCTTGACTCAGAACACGTGCGAGGGGCCTAGCGCGAATTGGGACGTTACAGGAAGAAGTGGCCATAAGTTGACTCAAAGTCCTGTTCATTGCAGGGATAGATAGGCTTCCTGAATACAACAGGGTTGAGTGGGGCCTTTCCCTTTTCTGTAGTAGAGGCCTTCTTAGCAGCCTTATTTCTCCTCTGCTTTTTGTTTCTCCTGGATGATTTACCAGGCACACCCACATGCCCCAAGCCAGCCCCCTTAGCCTGAGCAGAGAAGATATCAACCAGTGGAAGAACAGTCTTTGGCATAGAGAAGCTTTGGACAATCTTCTTTTCTGCCGTAAGTTGTTCTTCCAACTTATTGATTTCTTCCTGTTTAAGGTCAAGGAGACTTAGAAACTCTGAGTGCTTAGAGATCAGGTCCAGGTGCTCCTGTCGGAGAGATATCAAGCTAGTGATCTCTTCCCTTAGGGAGACACCCTCGACCTTAAGGAATTTGACTTCCTTTTTCTGAGCCCTCAATCTCTTGCGGCCTTCCTCGAAGGTGTTGAGCAAAAGCTCATACTTTTCGAGGAGCTCAGCTTCTCGGGCAGATGGGCTGTCCTCGAGATCATCATCAAGAGACTCATAGTCAGAGTCAGAGAGGGGGGTACGAGCTTTTACCTTCCCAGTGAATTGGGGGCATTCTCCTTCTGAGTCAAAGCGACCCACCAGCCCGAAGTAGGCTTCCTCATCATCACTGGAGTCTGAGGAATCAGACTCACTCAGTATCTTTGACTTTTTGGCGATGTAGCTCCTCTCCTTCTTTTTATCTCTAGAGGTCTTGTGTTCTTCTCCCTTCCCCTTCTCTCTCTTGCCTTGATGGCAGTCGGCCACGACGTGTCCTGGCTTATTGCATCCAAAACAAATGATGTTAGTATTACGATGTTTGTTCGGTTTTGATTCATACCTGTCAGAAGAATAATTCTTCTTCTGATTTCTGGAGGAGGAGCCATCTCTCTTTCTTTGATTCCTTATCTTGAGGAACTTCTTGAATTCTCGGGTGATGAGGGAGAAGTCTTCTTCAGACAACTCTGAGCCGGAGGAGCATGGCTCGGAGTCTTCCTCCTCATCCTTTTTCCCCGCACGGGATGAAACCGCACCCTTGCCCTTCCTGGAGTGAATGGCTTTTAGGGTCACAGTCTTTTCCTTGGCTGCGGCCTTCTCTACTTCTTCTTTAGCTTTCCTCGTGTTCAATTGGAGCTCATAGGACATGAGCTTCCCAAAGAGTATCTGAGGATCAGTTTCAGCTAATCTGCCAAACTCTCGGATGGCACAGATCTTCGTGTCTCATTCCTTAGTAAGGGACCTAAGGAATTTATCATTAAGTTCACCATTAGTGAACACTCTTCCATATCCCTTGAGTGCATTGACGATCTTGAGGAAGTTCTCGAAGGTAACTCCGATCTCTTCCTTGGGCCCCTGCCTGAAGGCCTCATATTTCTGATTCAGGAGGGATCTCCGATCATCCCTCACTTCATCTGTGCCCTCCATCAGGATAATCAAGTTGTGCCAGATATCCTTGGCTGTCCTGTAGTTGCAGAAGTTCTGCATCATGGAGTCATCGACTGCGCTGATTAGTATGTTCTGTGCCTTCTTGTCAAGTCCGACCAGCACCATCTCGTCCTTATCCATTTCAGAAAGCTTCTTTGGCACCTTTTTGGTAGGATCAATGGTGGTGGCCTTAGTGGGAATATAAGGTCCCTCCTCCACGACCATGAAGAGTCGAGGGTCGACTGCTTCCATGTAAAATCTAATCCTTTCCTTCCAGATAGGAAAGTTTAGCCTGGTGCACACTGGGATCTTGCCTGAGTACTTGAGTCCGTCCATAGTAGATATCTGCCTTCTTCTTGACACTAGTGGAAGGAACTTACTCGAGGTGTTAACCCCTTTGATGAGTAACCTCCCTCTGATACCACTTGAAAGTCCACCTAGTGCAAACTACCTTCACCTATGGGGGGGGGGGGAATAGGTGTCTTGCAGCGTTTTTGCGGAATTAAAATTCTACCTGCACAAGTAAACAAAACAACACGGCACAAACAGACACTAGCAGTTATAGTGGTTCCCCGATTTGGGTACGTCCACTTTCCCCCTTCGACCTATCTCCCAACAAGGGACGACTCGGTCTCTTCACCAACCGGATTGAAATCCAATCCTCACACTAACGGAAGGAACCCTTCCAAACAAAGGATTCACCACTCCTCCACCACGGGTTGCACCCAACCCTTACAACGAGGAACCTACGTTCCTTTACAACAAAAATAAAATGGAATGTATAAACTATACAAACTTCTTATGGAGTGATCGGTGTCCCTCTTCGTTCGATGACGCGTTCTTGACGAAGACGAAGAGTCCACGACCTAGCTCTCACTTAGAATGAATCTCCACGAAACCGGCGGCAGTAAGAAGAGCGGCGGCTTGGCGTTCGGGATCGGCGGCGGCAAGAAGTGCGGCGGCTGAGCTTTAGAGATCCAACCTTCGTAGCTAAGCCAGTAAGGTCTACCAACGGTCACACTAGGATCGATCGTCTCGATCGATTCGGAAAGGGAAGGTATTCCCGATCAATGAACCAAGAGACAAAAGATCTCTGGATAAATACGTGAGACGCGTTGCTTGGCTAAGCTTCTGTCGCCGGGAGATCAGGAGGTATCCACGATCACAGGCGGCGACAATCTTCCCGAGCGACGGCAGCGGCGGAAGAGAAATCCGTGATTTAGGTTACCTCGGCGGCTCGGTATTCTTTCTTGTATGTTTGTACCCTTACTGTTCAAAATACCGATGTATTTATACAGTAGGTCATACAAAATGACCGTTGTGGGCCCCACTAAAAGAAACCCTAGCTCCGGTTTCAAAACAGCGCCTGGAACTTGGTCCGGTCCAGCGAGCACAAGAATTTCGCCCAAGGCAAATTCGGCGAGAATCAAAGGTGATTCTCGACGGATCGGCGAGAATCACTTATGATTCTCGCCGAATTCTACTTGGCAGAATTCTGGCTGAAGATATAGCCAACCAGAGAGAATCGGCCAGAATCAATATTCATTCTCGACGGATCGGCGAGAATGCAAAGTCATTCTCGTCGATTCGGCGAGAATCAACTAGTGATTCTCGACGATTCTGCCTTAAGCAGAAATCAAGACGGCGTTGAGACAGCCGGCTGCAATCGGCAAGAATCAGCGAGTGATTCTCGACGATTCGGCGAGAATCACTAGTGATTCTCGTCGAATCGGCGAGAATCACTTAGTGATTCTCGACGATTTCTACTTAGACGATTTTTCGTCTTTCCACCCGTGAGCTTCTCTTTGGCCCATCCTTGCTCCTTGTCTGCTCTTGATCTTTCTCAGCCTTGTACTTGAAAGTAAGTACACTCCAATAGAGAGAGTACACGTAGGCCAACACACTGATCTGCTCAATGAGGGATTACGTTGCGCAGACTCGTGTATATTGACCCACTGCACCCTGACATTGGTGTGTACTTAGCGTGGAATAACTGCAAGCACAACTTGAACACAAATGATCAAATACAATGTCAATTCACCTTAACTGGTCCAGGGGCTTCTTCAAATCAAGGTACATTGTGGATACAATACACAACACTTATTACAAAGGTCATCATCAGTAGAGCCAAAAATTATGTCATATACATAAATTTGGATTAGGATTATCTTGCCCTTGAATTCCCTTAGGAATAATATCTTATCTATCTTCCCCCTTAAAAATTTGTTCTCAATGAGAAAGCTGGACAGTGTTTCATATCTTGCTCTAGGGGCCTATTTCAACTCATATAAAGCTTTTCTTAACAGAAATACATAATCGGGAAAGTTAAGATTGACAAAACCTAAGGGTTGCTCAACATAGATCTCCTCTTTCAGGTCACCACTCATGAAAGCCGACTTAACATCCATTTGGTAGACCTTAAATCCTTTGTATGCAGCATATGCAAGGAATAGTCTTATAGCCTCTAATCTAGTAACTGATGCAAAAGTTTGATCAAAATTAGCACCTTCCTCTTGCTTATATCCCTTAGCAATCAGTCTAGCTTTATTTTTGATGATAACACCATTCTCATCAAGATTGTTTCTATAAATTCATTTAGTTTCAATGATGTTATGTCCATAAGGTCTGGGAACCAGCTTCCAGACATTGCATCTCTTGAACTTGTTCAGTTCTTCTTGCATAGCCACTATCAAAAATGGATCTATGTTGGCATCTTCAAACTTCTTTGGTTCAACTTGTGACACAAAGCTTGAATACATTGCTATGTTGAGGCTTCTTCTCCTTGTTGTAACACTTTGGTTTGCATCTCCAATAATTAGATCTCTAGGATGATCTCTCAAGTGTTTGATAGCAACTGGCATTCTGTCTTCAACACTTTGAGCTTCAGTTTCTAGAGCTTGATGATCTTCATCTATGTCCGATCCACCTGGACCTTCTTTTGGAATGACCACACTCTCATCATCTTCTTGTTCAGCAGGAGGTGTATCATGGATGCTAAGCTTGTCCAACTTCAATTCTGTACCTGCAGATCTAAATGAGCTTGACATCTCACTGTGAATCATAGAAGACTCATCAAATACTACATTGACAAACTCTTCTACAACTTGATTCTTCAAGTTGTAGACTTTATAAGTTTTACTGTGGTTATTGTACCCGACAAAATTCCCTCATAGGACTTGGCAGCAAACTTTGTCAAGTAGGATTTCCCATTATTAAGCACAAAGCATTTGCTTTCAAAGATTCTAAAATAGGCAAGATTTGGTTTTCTGCCTTTCATAATCTCATAGGGAGTCTTCCTGTAGTACTTATTGATAGTGGCTCTATTTAGGACATGACAAACAGTGTTCACTGCCTTAACCCAGAAATATTCTGGGGGAGAAGTGTCACTAAGCAATGTCCTTCCAGCCTCTATGAGAGTCCTATTTTTTCTTTCAGCTATCTCATTTTGCTAGAGTGTTCTTGGAGAAGAAAACTCTTGAAATATACCTTGCTCTTCACAGAACTTTGTCATACCTTTAGATTGAAATTCTGTGTCATGATCACTTATGATTTTGACCACAAAACAGCCATTTTCATTCTGAATTTGCTTAACAAAGGTCACAAAGTTATCAAGAGTTTCAGACTTTTTCTTAAGAAAGAATGCTCATGCAAATCTGGAAAAGTCATCAACTATCACAAGAGTGTAGAATTTCCTACCTAGACTATGAACTAGCATATGACCAAATAAGTCCATATGCAGGAGGTAAAGATACCTCTCAGAATCCTTGGCCCCAATGCTCTTAAAGGAGGCCTTTGTCTATTTGCCTTTTTGGCATGCAAAGAAAATGCCTTCTTTGGTGCATTTCAGATTGGGTATGTTTTTGACTAGCTCTTCACTAAAGAGCTTGCTGATTGCCTTATAATTCAAGTAAGCAAGCCTCTTGTGTCATTGCACACAATAAGCGTCTTTCTCATTTTCAACAAGACACACTGGAGAGTCTGAATCTATGCATAGAAAATTTAAACAGTAAATTTTTCCACACCTAGTGCCTGTCAAAATGACCTCTTGGTCACTTGAATTTTTGATCTGACACTTATCCTTGCAGAAGACAATGATATAGTAAATATCACAGAATTGGATTATGCTAATTAGATTGTGTTGCAATCCTTCTACATAAGCTACTTTTGTAATGGAGACTATCCTATTGGTAATCAAACCATAACCTTTGGTAACTCCTCTGTCTGAACCTCCAAAGATGACTTTAGGTCCATTCCTCACTAGAGTATAATCCTTTAGATGGCTCCGTATTCCAGTCATTTTTCTGGAACAACAACTGTACAAGTACCATATTGGCATCTAATGGGTACTTAGTCTAACCTGCAATCACAAGGTTAATTTACCTTAGGAACCCAAAGGGGTTTGGGTCCTTGGTTCATGTTAGCTTGAAAATGGCTATATCTACTTGCAACAGCCCTGACAGGAAGACTCATCCTTGCCCTTGCCACACTTGGGTTGTGCCAACTGGAAGAATTGGTTTCAAGAATATCTAAACACCTAGAGGGAGGTGATTAGGTTCAATTCTTTTTACTTAGGCAGATAATAGATTATTCACAGTATAGCTAAATTCAAAATCAATCACAACATACAACACACCAATCACAGTAGACACAGGTTTATAATCATTTTCCAAGAGATGGTGACATCCACTTTCCCCCTTCTCCTATCTACCAATACACTAGATTCGGCCAAACTTCCTTCCACCTTCTCAAATCCTCAAATCTTACAACTCAGAACCCAAACTGGTTCCTACAACTCAGACTTCAACAAGTCCTACACCTCAGGCTCTTCCCAAGAACCCTAAGTGAATCCACACTCCTACCACTCAGGCTATCAAGCCCTATATCAGCCCTTATCACCAGGCCTACAGCCTAGAGAACTTAATCTTCTACCTTAGACAAACAGCTCTACCCCAGCCTTTATAATTACAGGCTTACAACTCAGAGATTGAAATCTCTTACACTCAAATCTAAAAATAGATCTTACAAAAATTGTATAAAGAATTACTTTTCTTCCTTCACCCAGATAGAGAGAAAAGAGGGGTGAGGGAATCTTAATCAGATCTTGATTAATCTGCTTCCTTCAGATCATTACTGTAATGAATCAAATTCAACCTTACTTAGCTTATTCAAAGATTCTTGAAAGAGAGAACTTAGGTTGAATCTTCTTGAGAAGTTGATGTAGACTCAGCTTCTTCCTTCTTGCTGACTTGATTCAGAAAACATTGACAGATCCAAAGAGATGTTGTCTCCTTCTCTGATTTAGAATCAGAACCTTCTTGCTGTATAGAATTCTGTGAATTCTTCTTGGAGTATTCCTCCTTCTTTTTGGCTTCCCTCTAAATTTTCTCTTTGTCTCACTGTGTGTTTTTTCTGATTGCTCGGCTCTATTTATAGATCACATCAGAGGCAACCGGCTGATCCGTTGGATGACTGACATCTGACAGTTCTGACATGTCTAACAGGCCTTGACAATTCTGGCAGCTGTCAAGTCTTCTGTCTAGAGATCTGGCACTTAGAGTTATTTAACTCAGCTGAATGTGTTGAAACACAAGGATAGTATGTTTCGACACAGATGAAGTATGTTTCGACACAATTACCTGGGTGTCGACACACTTACTCTAGTGTTGTCGACAAACTTCAGAAACTGTCGACACAACTTTTATATGATGTGTCGACACAACTCCTTGTATGTTGTCGACACTCTTCAGAAACTGTCGACACAGCTCTTCATCCAGTCTCTACACTCCCTTTGTAGAATATGTCGACAAACTTCAGAAACTTGTCAACATAGCTGATGTAGATCCAAACTCTGTATGTCGACACAAGTCCTGTGTGTCGACACAGCTGATGTAGACTTAAACTCTGTATGTCAACACAAGTCCTGTGTGTCGACACAGCTAATGTAGACTTAAACTCTTTATGTCGACACAAGTCCTGTGTGTCGACAAAGCCCTTCTACTCATGTCATCACTTCAAATCTAAGTGTGTCAACACTAGTCCTGAGTGTCGACACAACTTTTGTCGACTCAAATTTCATGTGTCTACACAAGTCATGTGTGTCGACACAACTTTGCTTCTGATCTCGATGTTGCTCCTTCAAAGATGTCGACACATTATAAATGTCCCGACACTTTTGTACTCAGAATATTTTCTTAATTCTTCTGCATGCACAAACAAACTCAATACACCATCAAATATAACCTGATGTATATTATTGAGTCAGGTGAGGCTTCTCCAAATCAGGTACACAATTTTCAATATACCCAACAATCTCCTCCTATTTGGAGAAGTCATAACCCATAGTCAATGATATACACTAATATATATAAAAAATAAGCATGATGTATTTAGCAATTTCAAATTTATTCAAGAGCAGATCTAGCATATTACACACAAATATTCAACATGAAATATCATAAGAAAACTATGCAAATCAAGGACATAGATATATAAACTGTTGGCAATCAATAATGTCTTTATCATATAAGCAAAATAGGATTACAATGTCTATGTTTTTCAAAAGACAACAAAAGATCTACATAGTTCTTCTAGAACCTAGTCAATCTAAAATAGGGTTGATCTGGTTCCCTGATTACAATCCCTTTTCCTGACTGAATAGTGGCTTTGACTTTACCTTCAGTATAAGCAACAGGCTTCTTCCCCTTGATGTATTTGGCCTTAAGTTGAGCTGCTTTCAACTTTTGCCTCTCAAAGTAATGGAATGGTTTAGGGAAAAACTTGCAAGTCTCTATGGAGTTTGCAGGAATTCTACCAGCCTTCAAGTCCTTCCTGAATTTGTAGATTATGTGTTGTTGTGCAAGATACTTACCTCATTCCTGTTTGGAGTACCACTTGCCCCTGTCATACTGATTTTCAGCCATTGCATTCCATGCAGTTAGGATGATGCTTTTGGAGGTTGGACTCCATTTCTCAAAGTCAGGTCTAGCCTCAGCCTGTTCTCTGAATCTCTTCTTGGATATTGAGCCTCTTGCTCTTTAATTAAAACTAGATCAACCATTTCTTCTTCTTCATAAATTAAAGGCACTTTATCCAGTGGAGGGCTATACATATCCTGGACTGCCTGATGAATTTCTTCATACTCAGGAGGGGGATATATGACTTGAGCCACTTCAGGTTGCATCCCCTCCAAGATTACAGGTTGGCATCCAGATTCAGTAGTGTTATTGTCATCACATAAGGGTGGATATCCCAAGGTAGCTCTGATAGTATTGGATACCCATTTGGCATGATCAGAGCTAGCTTTGACAAGCACTCTCTCTCCCTTTATGACTTCTCGGGCAATATGATCTCTGAGGTCATTTTTCTGAAATCTGACTTGATCTACTACATGATAGTTTCCAGTTGTATAGTAGGCTTTAAATTTCTTTATTTGAGCTGAAATAGCAGACTCAAAAGTCTTAATGGTAGTATCAACTGCTGCCAAATCTAGTTTCATCTGTGCTTCTATAGCAGATACTTTGGTGTCGAGATGGGTTTCTATGGCAGTGTTTGTTCAGTCAATTTTGTCAAATTGATGGAATGCGTGTCAAGCAAGTTGGCATTCAGTCTTTTCTTATTTTCTAGCACACATCCTTGCTGAACAATCAGTTCATCTACTTGAGTTTTTATTCCTTCCTGCTGCTTGGCAATGAATACCACAGGATTACCTCCCTTATGGAAGTAGTCTGTCATCTCCTTCTTGAGAAAATTTACTTCAAATCTTATAGATTTGATGTCTTGTGCCAGATTAAGTTGGAGTTCCTTGTGGCTTTCATCCACATATTTTTCAAGTGCACGACTTTGGTCATCAAGTTTTTCTTGCAGTTTCACCAGTAGTGAACTGAAGTCTACTTCTGGAGCAAGAGATGTCTTCCCAGCCTGTAATGCCTTCTTGTAGTCTGAACTCGTCTTCCTTAGCTCCATTATCTTCCTTTTCTTAAGTACTGAGGTTTCTTCCTCACTTTCAGAATCAGATGATATCTCTAGTTCCACTATTGTGCCTGGAACATCTATATCTAGTCTTGGGGCTAGGTCTGGCACCTCCCCCTCAACCCTTGCAGCAGTGTATTTATCAGTAGAAATATATTCCTTGTGTACCTCTTCTTCCTCCTCCTGGAAGTTAGTCTCTAATCCATGGATTACATTAGTCTCAAGAGTCTGAGGTTTCTCTGGCAGATCTGGAATATGCACATCTTGTACCTCTTTTTCAGAAGTTTCTGCAGCTTTGTTGATGTCCTGAACCACTTCCATAACAGTGAGGTTTGCAGTCTCACTATCTAGATCAGCTGTAGTAATATCTCCCCCTGGGTTTGATATCTCCTGATTATTTGTCAGATGGGCAGCCTCCCCCTGGATATGAGCTTCAGTTCCAGGTGTGTGAGTGGGAGACTTCCTGGGTAGTTCAGTGTTGTCTTCATCAGAGTTGAATTCAACCCTTTCTTCTGAGTTATTGGAGGACTCCTCAACTTGTACTGTATCTTTCTTAGATTTTCTTACCTGTTTGGGCTTCTGCTTAGGTGCAGGGTCTTCTTTGGACAATACTCTGTCCCATTTAGATAAGATTCTTATATCCATTCTCCTCATGTGATTAATCTTTGAGCCAGCAATTTGGTTTAGTACCTCATGTATGTTGGCAGCCAGATACAAACTTAGTTTTCTGCCTAGGTTAGGCTTCTTAATGCTTTCATTAATCTTATTGAAGAAAACAGTACTCCAGTCAGTCTTTACCTTGAAGATGATTCTGGTCATTAGGCTGAACATGTAGGAGGAAATCCTATCATGCCCCCCCCAGTTTTGCAAAGGACAACTTTCCCAATAATTTCAGACAGAAACTTCCCCTTAGAGTTCATCCCTTTCCTTGTTATGGATGATCCAATGTTTTTGATTGAGGTCAGCCCACACAATTTGAGAGCTTCTGCAGTCAGTGTAGAATCAATCTCCATTTCTTCTTTAACCCTTGGTAGTTGAAGGGATTTGCTCAGATTTTTGGAAGTTATTTTTACTGTTTCTCCATGAACAGTTGATTTAATCTTGTTCCCCTTCGAATTCATTGTAGCGTTGGAATAGAATTCTAAAAAAAATTTCTTCCATATCCTTGTTGGTTCTGAAACTAAATAATCCAGTCTTACTTCCTGGATTAGGTCGACAACCGATTTGATATCTTGTTCTGCATCATCGAACACTCCCCGAATAAGCTCATAACCCTCATTAATGTTGTTGTCCATCTTGGGCGCCATTAGAGATGAGAGAAGTAGATTTTAAAGAGAGAGAAGAAGAATTTCTTGTCGACACTGATGATTTAGTCTCGAGATTTCTAAGAGCGTAGTCGATAAGGTCTCGTTTCCTCCTATTTATACTTTTCTAAATATGGAAGGTCAAAAGGCGGGCTGAAATTAGAGTTTCGTATGTCGACACAATTTTGATTGTGTCGACACAGACTGCTAAAATCTCGACAGGGAGTTTAGTGTCTCGACCACCCTATGTGTCAACACTAATTTCTGTGTGTCGACACCGACGACTTTATGTGTCGACACCAACATCTGAGTGTAAACAACTCTATGTGTCGATACCCACTACTGAGTGTAGATATAGACTACTTTATGTGTCGACACAAACTACTGTGTGATGACCAACTATTGTCGACACATAACTTGTGTTGACACAAAACCACTTGAAAGAATTTTTTTCTTAATCTACCATCCTATTTCAGGTTCAACATGCCTAATTCAATTTTAAAATAATTGAATTTACTTTCATCTAGAGATTTAGTGAATATGTCTTCTACTTGTTTATTAGTAGAAACAAACTCTAGACTTATGTCCTCTTTCTTAACATATTCTCTAATAAAATGGTATCTAATTTCAATGTGATTTGTTCTGCTATGTGAAACAGGATTTCTAGTAATTGATATAGCACTAGTTGAATCACAATACAAAGGTGTTTTACTTATCTTGATTTCATAATCTTCAAGTTGATGTTGTATCCAAAGCAACTGAGCACAACAACTTCCAGCTGCTATGTATTCTGACTCTACTGTGGATATAACAACACTTATCTACTTTTTGCTGCTCCATAACACCAATCTTCCACCTAGAAAATGGCATGTACTTGTGGTACTTTTCCTGTCTTCCTTGCATCCCGCAAAGTCTGATGGTTGATCCACATATACTTCCTCTTTTAGATCTCCATTCAGGAATGCTGACTTGACATCCATCTGGAAGACCTTGAATCCTTTATGGGATGCATAGGCAAGGAATAGTCTTATTGCTTCCATCCTTGCTACTGAGGCAAAAGTCTGATCAAAGTCTATTCCTTCTTACTGTCTGTAGCCTTTTGCCACCAATCTGGCTTTATTCTTAAAAAATGTCATTTTCATCTAACTTATTCCTGTAGATCCATTTAGTCCCTATGACATTATGTCCCTTAGGTCTAGGAACCAGTTTACAGACTTTGCATCTCTTGAATTGGTTCAGCTTTTCCTGCATAGCACCAATCCAGTGTGAGTCTTGGATAGCCTCTTCAAACTTCTTTGGTTCCATCTGAGACAGGAAGCTTGAGCATAGTGCTGAGTTCAAGCTCTTGCTTCTGGTCATCACACCATGACTTGCTTCACCAATGATTTGGTGAGGTGGATGATCTTTTAAATGTCTCATAGCTAGTGGCAATCTTTGTTCAGCTTAGTGTTCTTCATTTCCTTCAGCTTACTGATCCTCAATATCTTCAGCTGGTTGTTCTTCATTCTTAGTTTGTAAGTCTTGAGCTCCCCATGGACAACATCCATCATCTTCAATCTCTTAGCCTGCTGGTTTATCTTCCCTGATGGTCAGATTTTTCACCTTATCTTTTAAACCTGCAGAACTTGAAGAAGTACTTGGCAGCTCACAGTTAATCAACTTAGACTCATCAAAGACAATATGGACTGATTCTTCTACAACTTGTGTAGTCAAGTTATAGATTCTATATGCTCTACTATTGTTGTTGTACCCAACAAATATCCCTTCTTGGGACTTGGTATCAAACTTTGTCAAATGAGTCTTACCATTATTTAGTACATAATACTTGCTACCAAAAAATCCTAAAATAGGATAAATTTGGTTTTCTATCTTTCAGAATCTCATATGGAGTCTTTTTGTGGCTTTTGGTGATGGAAGCTCTATTGAGAACATGACAAGCAGTATTTACTATCTCTGCCCAAAAATATTCTGGGAGAGAAGTGTCATTTAACAAGGTCCTACCTGCCTCAATTAGAGTTCTATTCTTCCTTTCAGCAATTCCATTTTGCTGTGGAGTTCTAGGTGAGGAGAATTCTTGATGAATCCTAAGCCCTTCACAAAACTTTGTCATGCATTCAGACTGAAACTCAGTTCTATGGTCACTTCTGATTTTGACCACAAAACTATTATGTTCATTCTGAATTTGCTTGACCAAAGTCTGGAAAATATCTGGGGTTTCAGATTTTCTCCTTAGGAAGAATACCCAAGAAAACCTGGAAAAATCATCAACCACCACAAGAGTATAGACTTTCCTACCTAGACTATGAACTGGCATAGGACCAAATAGATCCATATGCAGGAGTTATAAACACCTCACTGAATCTTTGGTATTAAGACTATGGAAGGAAGACCAGGTCTGCTTGCCCTTTTGACAAGCTGAGCAAATTCCCTCCTTAATGTACTTAACTTCAGGACCATTCCTTACCAACTCTTCACTAAAGAGTCTACCTATGGTCTTGTAGTTCAGGTGAGCTAGCCTCTTGTGCTATTTGACACAATAAGAAACTTTCTCATCTGCAACTAGGCATATAGGAGTGTCCTCACTCTCACACTCAAAGTCTAGACAATAAATATTTCCTCTCCTAGTTCCTGTCAAGATAACCTCTTGGTCAATTGACCTTCTAATTTTACACTCATCCTTGAGGAAAGAAATGTTATAGCCCAGATCACAAAGTTGACTTATGCTTATAAGGTTACGTTTCAAACCTTTCACAAGAGCTACTTGTGAGATAGTTATTGTGTTATTTGTTATCTTACCCAAACCTTTAGTTACCCCTTTTTCTGAGCCCCCAAAGATAACTTTGGGACCATTCTCAATAGGAGTGAATTCCTTTAGCATGCTTCTTGTTCCAGTCATGTGTCTGGAACATCCACTATCCAAGTACTATATAGGGGTATGACCACTTTGACTAACCTGCAACAAATATATTATCTAACCTTAGGACCCTAAATTTTATTGGGTCCTAGGTGCAAGTTAGATCTAAACTGAACATGCCTACCTTCAGTTCCTCTAACAGATAGGCTACCATTACTTCTCTGGACACTCTTATTGTGCCAGCAATCAATGGCATAGTGGCCCACTTTGCAACAACACCAACACTCATGCACATTGTACCTTCTTTTAAGAACTGGCTTAACAGCAATGTTGTTTGCAGCTCTTAAATCAGCTGGTACATCAGCTCCTTTCTTAAGTCTTTCAGCCAGGGCATGCTTAGGGACTTGTCTAGCAGCAGAAGTACTTGGGATATCTTGAACCCTATATGCAGCTGCCTTCTTTTCAAAATGCATACTTCTATAGCTTCATATATTCCTAAGTCTGCTTTGCTAACAGATTTTCCCTTAGCTTGATGATAAACTGACAGACTTTTTGAGTTAGCTGATACCTTGTCCTTGAGTGTTGGGGCTGGTACACCAAACACAAATGGTCCATTATGGGCCATTTGGGTTTTCTCATGGACTGCCCAATATGCACTAGCACCCTTGCATTTTCTACTGTCTTGCTCACAGTGACCATAAATACTATCATGATCATATCTGTTAGAAGGTTGATCCACCTTTTTAAAAGAAATTGGAGGCTTGGAAGCAAGTGACTGAGCTGGAGCTTTGCCTTTCCTGTTGGAATTGACAGCTCTTGTTCTTCCTTTGAAACCTAAACCCTTCTTACCCTTTTGAGAAGAGAAGGAATCTTTCAAAGGTAACACTGAACTAGATTTTGAGAACATGGCCACCAGCTCCCTCTCCTTTTGGAGTCTACTTTCAAGATTCCTAATATGGTTATTCTTAAAAGTAATGGTATCCATCTGAATAAAAGTTATATTCTTCAATTTACTAATCTCTTTTAACTTCAAATCCAGCACTTTTGCTAAATCTGAGGTAGCCAACTTCAGAGTGGCATTTTCCTTTGCTAATTTTTTGGCTAGGAGCCTGCTTTCCTTAAAGGCTTGTAGGAGCTCTCCATAATAATCAATCAGTTGATTGATGTCTCCTTAAAATTCAGAGCCACCTTCATCTCTTGATGAAACTGCTTCTGACTCTGGGCTAGTAATATAATCTGAAACTGAAGATGATGATTGTACCTTACTAGACCAGGCTACTCCTGGTTATGTCCATCCTCAGCTATGGACATCAGCCCTATGAATTGGCTGTCTTTTTATTTATTGATACCATTCAGCAATTGCAAAAAATCTATTTCTATAGAATCTTCCTCAGGTGAGAACAGCCCAATGCAGGCCTCAGCATCCTCTTCATTTTCTGACTCTGATGAAGAAGAGTCAGTCCAGTTTTTCTGCTTCTTGGCCACAAAGGATTTATCTTTCTTGCCTTTATGCTGGTGTTTCTTTTTCTCACCAGGCTCCTTTCTTTTGACAGGACAGTCTGCTATAACATGTCCTGGCTTGCTGTAACAATAACAAAAAATTTTAGTAGAAGTTGTTTTACCAGGTTTAGAACCATACCTTTCCTCTTTAGAGGTTTTCTTCTTTCCCTTGTTGTAATCATCATTGGAGTAAGAAGAAGAGGATGGCCTGCTCCTCCAGTTCTTTTTCTTCAGGAACCTCTGGAATTGCCTAGAAAAGACAGCAAAATTCTTATCAGAGTTATGACAATCTGATGTACTTGAGTCTGAATCAGTATCAACAACTTTTATGTGAGAAGAAGGAGTCTTTCTCCTGCCCTTATTTGTAGCTTCAACTTTGAAAGCCACAGACTTATATTTGCTATAAGACCTGCTGCTCTTTTCCTCTTCCTTTCTGGCAATCAACTGTATTTCATAGGACATCAATTTTCCAAACAAGGTTGGTGGAGGAGTATCTGCAAGTCTGGCCACTTCTCTGATGGCACAGACCTTGGTATCCCAGTCCTTGGTTAATGACCTGAGAAATTTGTCATTCAGTTCATAAATGTTGAAGACTCTTCCATAAGTCATCAGCTCATTGACAATTCTGAAGAACTTTTCATAGCACATAGCTATGCTATCTGTCTTGGCTTATTTAAAACTTTCATACTCTTGATTGAGCATGGACTTCCTATCCTCTCTTACTTATGTTGTCCTCTCCATGTAGATAATTAAAGTGTCCTACGTTTCTTTTGAAGTTTTGTAGTGAACTAAATTCTGAAATATAGAATCATCTATGGCACTGACAATTATGTTTTGTGCCCTCTTGTCCAAAGTTGCTAAGATGATCTCATCTTTTATCATCTTAGAATAATTCTTTGGAGTTTGTAAATTTGCATCAAGAACTGATGTCTTCATTGGGATGAATGGACCTTCCAGAACTATGATGTAAATTCTTGGATCAGATGCCTCCATGAATAATCTGACTCTCTCTTTCCATATGCCAAAAGTTTCCTTTCTACATATAGGAAGCTTCATGGATACCAGTTCCTTGTGATTTTCACCTGAACCCATCTTGGCTATCTTATTACTACCTTAGAGATATACTCAGACTGTTAAGTCTAATTTTGAGCAACCTCCCTCTGATACCTCTTGAAAGAATTCGTTTCAAGAATGTCTAAACACCTAGAGGGGAGGGTGAATAGGTTCAATTCTTTTTTACTTAGGCAGATAATAGATTATTCACAGTATAGCTAAATTCTAAAGCAATCACATCATACAACACACCAATCACAGCAGACACACAGGTTTATACTGGTTCCCCAAGAGATGGGTACATTCACTTTCCCCCTTCGCCTATCTAGCAATACACTGGATTCGGCCAAACTTCCTTCCACCTTCTCAGATCCTCAGATCTTACAACTCAGAACCCAAACTAGTTCCTACAACTCAGACTTCAACAAGTCCTACACCTCAGGCTTTTCCCAAGAACCCTACCTCAGAGTGAATCCACACTCCTACCACTCAGGCTATCAAGCCCTACCTCAACCCTTATCACCAGGCCTACAGCTCAGAGAACTTAATCTCCTACCTCAGGCAAACAGCTCTACCTCAGCCTTTATAATTACATGCTTACAACTAAGAGATTGAAATCTCTTACACTCATATCTAAAAATAGATCTTACAAAAATTATATAAAGAATTACTTTTCTTCCTTCACCCAGATAGAGAGAAAAGAGGGGTGAGGGAATCTTGATCAGATCTTGATTAATCTGCTTCCTTCAGACCATTGCTGCAATGAATCAGATTCAACCTTAGCTTATTCAAAGCTTCTTGAAAGAGAGAACCTAGGTTGAATCTTCTTGAGAAGTTGATGTAGACTCAACTTCTTCCTTCTTGCTGACTTGATCCAGTAAACATTGACAGATCCAAAGAGATCTTGTCTCCCTCTCTGATTTAGAATCAGAACCTTCTTGCTGTATAGAATTCTGTGAATTCTTCTTGGAGTATTCCTCCTTCTTTTTGGCTTCCCTCTAAATTTTCTCTTTGTCTCACTATGTGTGTTTTTTCTGATTGCTTGGCTCTATTTATAGATCACATCAGAGGCAACCGGCTAATCCAGTGGATGACTGACATCTGACAGTTCTGACATGTCTAACAGGCCTTGACAATTCTGGCAGCTATCAAGTCTTTTGTCCGGAGATCTGGCACTTAGAGTTATTTAACTCAGCTGAATGTTTCGAGACATAAGGATAGTATGTGTTGACACAGATGAAGTATTTTTCGACACAATTACCAGGGTATCAACACACTTCCTCTGGTGTTGTCGACAAACTTCAGAAACTGTCAACACAGATTTTATATAATGTGTTGACACAACTCCTTTGATATTGTCGACACTCTTCAGAAACTGTCGACACAGCACTTCATCCAGTCTCTACACTCCCTTTGTAGAATATGTCGACAAACTTCAGAAACTTGTCAACATAGCTGATGTAGACCCAAACTCTGTATGTCGACACAAGTCCTGTGTGTCGACACACCTGATGTAGACTTAAACTCTGTATGTCGACACAAGTCTTGTGTGTCGACACAGCTGATGTAGACTTAAACTCTTTATGTCGACACAAGTCCTGTGTGTCGACAAAACCCTTCTACTCATGTCAGCACTTCAAATCTAAGTGTGTCGATACTAGTCCTGAGTGTCGACACAACTGTTGTCAACTCAAATTTCATGTGTCGACACAAGTCCTGTGTGTCGACATAACTTTGCTTATGATCTCGATGCTGCTCCTTCAAAGATGTCGACACATTATAAATGTCTCGACACTTTTATACTTAGAATATTTTCTTCATTCTTCTGCCTGTACAAACAAACTCAATACACCATCAAATACAACCTGATGTATATTATTGAGTCAGGTGAGGCTTCTCTAAATCAGGTACACAATTTCCAATGTACCTAACACCAACAGTCGATTGTATAGTGACCCACCTTGCTACAACACCAAAACTCATGGATATTGTATCTCCTCTTTTGAACAGCCTTTGATGTGTGTAAGTCATTAATATTTATCTGTTTAGAGGGGAGTACAACAGCTTTCTTCCTGTTTTAGCAAGAATTTGACTGAAAGTAAGTCTTCCTGTAGGTACACTTTGTTTATTCCGATTTACACCAACAAATATCTTCTTTACAGCTGACATGGTGTCGATGGTATCAGAAATGGCGAAATGAAGCTTGTCTGTAGTATTTCTCACAGCCTTACTCTTTGCAAAAGGAACTTGGGGGTGGCCACTGCCTTACCCTTGAGAGTGGGTGCAGGAGCACCAAACACAATTGGTCTATGGTGAGCTATTTGGATTTCCTCATGGGGAGCCTTCAGTGCACTCAATCTCATCCTCTTTCTTCTTCCATTGGAAGTAACATTAAGGCTCTTACAAGAAGAATTTACATTCTTTTAGTGACCATACATATTGTCATGGTCATACATGTTAGAAGGGAGAATAACCTTCCAAAAGATGGTTTGAGGTACAATTGGAGCCTTGCCTTTCCCATTGGAATGGGCAGCTCTAGTATTCAACTTGAACCTCAATCCCCTCTTATTATTTTGAGATGAGAAAGAGTTAATTAGTGGTAGCACTGTCTTGGGATTAGAAAACCTAGCCACTAGCATCCTCTCTTTAAGGAGCTTCTCTTTAAGATCCTTAATGTTCTTATTCTTTTGGTTAATGGTGAATATTTTGATGATTGAGATTGTATTCAACTGACTGACTTCCCTCCTCATCTGTGCTAGCATAGAGGTTGACTTAGACTGCATGGAGTTAGCTTGTTGTAGAGAAGTAATATCATTAACTTGTCTCTTGACAAGCTTCTTGCTCTTCTTCAGAGCTTCCAAGATAGCACCATATTTTTCAATCAATTGATTGAAATCTCCATCTGATTCTGATCCATCATCCTTACTGGATGGAGTGGATACCTCAGAGTCTGATTCAGTCTTATAAATAGAAGGAGAGTTGGGAAGAGAGAGTAACTCATCAGGAACAGAATTATCCCGATTATCTTCAGTTAAGGTCATGAGGCTAAATTCTTCATCATCTTCAAAATCACCGTCAACAGAGGATAGTGGTGCCCTGATGCCTATTATGGCAGCAGGAAGATCAATGTTCTCTTCAATAGAAATGAGTCCAATATAGGCCTCTTCTTCTGATTTTGAAGACTCAGAATCGCTATCTGACAAGTAGGTTTTCTTCTTGGCCAAAAAGCACTTTTCAGTCTCTTGTCCCTGCGATGCTTCTTGCCATCTGATTTTTTGTTCTCCTTCCTCTTGACTGGACAGTCAGCAATCGCATGTCTAGACCTATTGCAACAATAACAAACAACATTAGTCTTAAAGTGTTTGTTCTGTTTGGAATCATACCTTTCTCCATAGGGGTCTTTTTTGGACTTCTCCATGTTGGTATATGGCTTTCTGGAGCTAGAGCTAGAAGAGCTCTTGTTCTTTCACTATCTTCTCTTACTTAATATCTTTTGAACTATTTTGAGTACAAGTTAAGTTATTCATCTGACAGTTCATTGCCTGAGGTGCTGGGATCTGAGCACTCTGACACAACAACTCTCCTATGTGGAGAAGGAGTCTTTTCCTTGCACCTCCTTGTAGCTTTAGTTTTGAAGGCCATAGTCTTCTCTCTATTAGCATCTTCTTCTACCCTTCTGGAGTTCAGCTGTAGCTCATGAGACAGCAGCTTCGAAAATAGGTTTTAGAGCAGAGTGTTGGCTAGGTTGCCAACCTCCCTAATGACACAAATCTTGATATATCATTCCTTGTTGAGGGATCTCAAGAACTTATCATTCAGCTCATAATTTATGAATTGTCTGTCATAGGTGATCAGACTGTTCATAATCTTGAAAAATTTTCATAGCATTCAACTATGAAATCCTTCTTGCCTTGCTTGAAAGCCTCATACTGCTCGTTAAGGGAGGATTTTCTGTCATCCCTCACCTCCTCTGTCCCTTCCATATATACAATCAAAGAATCTCACATCTCCTTGGCAGTTCTGTAGTGGACCAAGTTCTGGAATGTAGAATCATCTATAACACTTACAATAATATTTTGGGCCCTCTTGTTTATAGTGGTCATAATTACTTCATCCTTGGTCATCTCAGTGTATTTCTTGGGAGTCTGGACATTGGTATTTATAGCAGAGACCTTCATAGGAATGAAAGGTTCCTCTTGAACAGTTATGTATATCTTGGGGTTTGAGGCTTCCATGAATAGCCTTACCCTCTCCTTTTAGATCCCAAAATTATCCTTCCTATAAATATGAAGTTTCATAGAACCCAACTCCTTGTGGTTCTCACCTGAAGCCATGGAGATAAGCTTCTGCTACCCTTGGAGATCTTGTTCAGACTGTTAAGTTCTTTTTGAACAACCTCCCTCTGATACCACTTGAAAGTCTTTGTTCAAGGGTAGCTAAATGCCTAGAGATAGGTGAATAGGTTTGTTTTGGCTTTTTGAATCTTTTAAAGTTATGAGCTTGGTGTGTGTTAGAGTTAGTTGTTAGCTTTCAAAAATAACAACACACAAGATTTTATAGTGGTTCCCCTATCTAGGGTACATCCACTTTCGCCCTACACCTATCTAGTAGTGAGCTAGATTCGGTTAACTTCTCATATGTCCTCGGATCCTTGAGCTTACACCTCAAATGTAACACCCCCATCCGTCACATGGAATATAATAGAAGGTACGGTCGGGGCCCCACGCCATATACCACGGACAATTAGTGGAGTTACGTATTAATATCAAATTACTAGCAAAAGGAACACGCATTCTAACTTAGAGCATTCTAGCGGAAGATTTTAAAAATAGTTATAAGAACCCCAAATGCAAAAGCACGAATGTCCACTACAACCAAAGGTATGAATGACGACAAAATGCACAAAAGTCTTGGCCTTAGGGCCTTACAAGAGTTTACTTAAACATTACATGTTTTACAAACTTCGACACGCATGCCGGCCACACATGAGCATAATAAAGTAAACATTCGCTTTGGCCTTCAAGGGCCAGCATAGCATCAAGGGCTTCAGCCTGCTACTTGCCACTAGGCTCACTTGTTCCTGCATAAGAACAAACCACCGAATGGCGGTAAAATAAGACAACGGTCAGCTAAAGCTGACCAAATTATAACGACCCCGCCCCTTACTCGGGGTGGCGGTGCTCCTTCCCTGCAGGAAATAACATTAGCGTATATAGGCAATATATCGTGCAAACTAAGCATTATTCACCACAGACGCTGGCACTGCTAGCCAAACGCCTCGTGCACTCAAGGAACATTCTCGATGTACCGGACTTCCCGTGCACTACCACCATTCAGAGGTCCTTGACATGACAGTCACTTTGGGCATTTCAGTCTTTACGGCCCTGGGCCTGAGACTCTCATTATGCCATCGACGAAAGCCTAATTGTTTGATGCTCTTATGTCATAGTCTACATGATGCAGGTACATCTCCACCATTTCCCGTTGCTCAAGTCGTCATACCATCTCCGAATACCGTAGTACTCATGGTTGATCTGCAGGCGCGGGTCGGCTTCACCTTTTCTATTCGACACTTTGTCCTAATAAAGTTGGGCCATAAAGGCTCTCAACTTTCCCAACAAAGGCCCCCCAGGTCTCCCGGAGACAGGCCTCACAAACGCATAGCTTGATGGAAGTTATCACCGGCGGTAACTCTACCTCCGCGCGGTAGGGGATAGACTATCGTTTCTTCCCCCTTTTCGGGTGTTTTCCTGGTGACTTCCACCAGTACTCTCACGGCGATCACCAGCACACCCCACGACTCCGAAATCTATGCGATCACTACAGAGTCCTCTTCGGCATACAAAGCATATAAACATAACCAATCCAGACCAACCCGTCCGGATTGGCTTTACGCAGCATGTCTATCCTGTACTACGATTCCTGGTCTAAATGCAAAACTACAGGGATATAGTGTATCTACCCGAAGGCAAACCTTACGCTCACCACATACTCGCGGGAGGGGGTTCCCTATGCAAAAAGGAAGAGGACTTCACATGTCCAAGAAGAGAATCGTTACCCTAGCAGTTCGCTTCGTCGCCATGGAAAACTAGCTGGATGAAAAGCACCGCAACGGACTTGCCTCCGCGGATCTAGACTCGGCTCGCGATTCGGAGCTCTGAAGCTCCAACAATGGCGGGATCTCTACTTCTTCTTCTTCCTTTGCTCTCCCCTCTCTCTACCTCTTAGAAGGAGAAAGGATGAAAAGAAATGAGGGTTAAACCCTCACTTCCCGGCCTTATACCAGCAGGGGGAAAGCTGGGCCGTCGGATCTCTTAGAAATAAAATGAACGACCACGATTAGCCCTTAAAAGAGTTTCCTGGGGCCGCACACGGCTTGTGACACGCCCGTGTCATAGGCAATGTCCCACACTCGCTGTAACCTAGTTAAACACAGAACATGACACGACATCTAACACGGCTTTAGACACGCCCGTGTCAACCATGAACACACCCGTGTCATAGGCTGTGTGCCTCAATCGACGCTGAAACCATCGCATCCTGACCATGACATGTCTCTGTGACACGCCTGTGTCACAGGCCGTGTGCCAGACACGGCTTCGGACATGGCCGTGTACAGCCCGTGCTCATCAGTCCTCATAGACTGGCTAAACACATAGAAGGACACGACCCTTGAAATGCCCATATCACAGGCCATGTGCCTAACATGGCTTGCCTCCGAGGATCATCGAATGCATTTCGTCGACCTCACGGGAATACATCGAACTTATAGAAGGACACAGCCCTGGAAACGCCCGTGTCACAGGCCGTGTGCCATACTCGACACCGCCCTGCCAACACAGAGCAGGACACGGCTTTGGGCACACCCGTGTCTTAGGCCGTGTTGCTAACACAGAGCAAGACACGGCTTTGGACATGCCCGTGTCCCATGCCGTGTTGCTCAGTCTACACAGCCCACTCATAACCGAGATTTGGGGCATTACAATTTTCTCCCTCTTAAAAGAATTTCGTCCCGACATAACAGAAGTGAAAAGTACACAAGCTTAAACGGTACCTGAGTGGAAAGCTCGGGATACTCCTCAAGCATGGTCTGCTCTCGTTACCACGAAAGCTCCTCACGACCGCAATTGTCCCAACGGACTTTGACCATCCTAATAGCTTTGTACCGCAATTGCTTGACCTCAGAATTCTCGATGCGAATGGGTCTAACTTTTGTTGTTAGCCCACTATTGAACGATACTTGATCCGCAACAACCACTTGCTCTGGTTCTTTCACGGCTTTGCGTTGGACCGAGATGTGAAATACATCATGTAAACCACTCAGCTCTACCGAAAGAGCCAGCCGATAGGCGGCTTCACCAACCCGCTCCAAGATCTCAAAAGGCCCAACATACCTCATTCTAAGCTTCTTTAAGAGTCGAATCCTTTATACTGCTTTAAACAGCTTTATCTTAAGATATACCCAATCACCCACCGCAAACTCCGCATTCCGATGCTTAGCGTTGTAGTACTTAGCCTGTCTATCTTGAGTAATCAGTAACCGTTCTCGAATCAACCGTATCGTTGACGTAGCATCATCAACCTCTCTTCGCTTATACAGCTTCTATTCTCCCGTTTCTTCCTAAGACAACGACGTACGACACTTCCTCCCATATAGAGCCTCTAAATGCGGTATCTCAAAACTGGCTTGATAGCTGTAAGTGTATGCAAACTCAATCATGTAAAGATGGTCTTCCCACCTTTTCCCAAAATCCAACACACATAAACGAAGCATGTCTTCCATCTTCCTGTTCACCCTTTTAGTTTGCCCATCTGTTTGTGGGTGAAAGACAGTGCTGAAGTTCAACTTGGTGCCCAACAACTGATGAATAAGTCTCTAATAATTAGACGTGAACCGACCATCTCGGTCATTTACTATGCTCCGGGGCACGCCGTGCAATCGGACTATTCTGTCCACATAAAGCTTTTCCAGCTTCTCCACTGAATCATTATTCCTATTGGGTATAAAATATGACACCTTCGTTAAACGATCAACGACAACCTAGATGGCGTTGTTCCCCTTGTGCGATCTGGGCAAACCGTAAATTGGGAATTTAATCCATCCAAAACCTCACCCATGATCTACTCCATATCGTTATACAAGACCAGAGCTCGCCGAATCCTATCAGTGAGGTCGCATTGCACCTCGTCCAGTTCAACTGTGCTTTGGCACTAAACTTCATGTCAGCTCAAGAGGTCTCCAAGGCCTCCAACTCATGAACCAAACGCTCAGCATGCATCGACAACCAATTGACCTATGCGCGAGCTCTGTGACTTAACGCATCTGTAACCACATTACCTTATCCAGGCATGTAGTGTACCTTGGAGGTGTAGTCCCCCATGAACTTCATCCACCTCCGTTGTCGCATGTTTAAATCCTTTTGATCGAAAATATACTCCAAGCTCGTACGATAGGTATAGATATCAACCTTCACACCGTACACGTAATGCATATAAAGTTTCAGAGTGAATATCACGGCCGCTAACTCCAAGTCATGAGCTGGATCATTCCTCTCGTAAACCTTCAACTGGCGCAAGACATACGCTATTATACTCCCATGCTCTAGAAGCACACAACCTAAGTCGCTATCTGAAGCATCACTGAAAAACTCAAAGCCTTCTGCCCCACATGGCTCACAGAGAATAGGCATCGTGGTCAGACGACTCTTCAGCTCTTCAAAAGTTTGTGTGCTCTCCGGCGATAGACAAACTTATAATCTCTCCTTGTCAAAGTCGCGAGGGGTAACGCTATCCGCGAGAAGTTCTCCACGAAGCGCCTGTGGTAGCTGGCAAGCCCCAGACAACTCCAGACTTCCGCTACTAAACACAATACAGACCACTCCTGTATAGCAATCATCTCCACTGGATACATAGTTATTCTCTCACCTACTAATTATATGACCAAGGAATGCTACCAAGGATAGCCAAAACTCACACTTGGAAAACTTGGCGTACAGTTGGTTCCTTCTCAATGTCTCCAACATCATATGCAGATGCTTGGAATGACCCTCCTCGCACTGCGAGTACACCAGTATATCGTCGATAAAGACTATCACGAACTGGTCCAAGTATTCTCTGAACGTTTTGTTCATCAAATCTATAAACACAGATGGCGCATTCGTCAGCCCAAACGGCATGATGGTGAACTCATAATGCTCATAACGTGTGTTGAAAGCCGTCTTAGGGATGCCACTTTCCCTTATCTGTAGCTGATAGTATCCAGATTTCAGATCCAACTTTGAGTACACAATTGACCCGACCAGCTGATCGAACAGATCATCAATCCTTGGGATCAAATACTTATTCTTCTCTGTTAGCTTATTCAACTCCCGGTAATCAATATAGAGTCGTAAGCTTTTGTCCTTCTTCTTCTTAACAAAGAGGACCGGTGTGCTCCAAGGCGACGGACTTGGACGCACAAAATCTTGTTCTAACAGCTCTGCACCACTCCGAACTACCTTAATGACCTGAAGAGCAGACATCAACATCTTGCTCGACCCCCTTCAAACCTGAGAACGTCGTCTCGCAATCTGTATCTAGTCCCAAACTAACCACCTTACGGTTATAATAAATGTACGCACGCAGCTCCGATAGCCAGTCCATTCCAAAGATCACATCGAACTCTACTATCGGCAGTAGCGATGCTCGCAAGTCATAATCGTGACTCCCAAACCTTACCTTTACGCAACAAACTCTATCTGCGCGCATAGAGCACCCGTAGGAAGCAGCACATCCAATTTGTCCCTTACCATCGAAGAAGGTACTCTGATGCGCGATAATAACTCTTCGGACAAAAAGGAATGCAAAGCTCCCGTATCGAACAGTGCTCTCGCCGAAAAATCAAAGATCGAAACAAAGTCTAGCACAACCAGTAATAAGCTAACATGCGCAAGTCAACAAGTATTTAAAGCTAAACTGCTATAAAATTAAACTATACCTGTCACCATGTCAGCTTGTTTTATGGCCTCCTGTTGACCAAGTTTGTACACTCTCGGTTGGGCTGGAGCATAGTGTGATGCAGTTGACTCCAACGCCTTGCCCTTCTCCTCATAAGTTGCTCCAGGCTTCCTCTCAGACTTTGGACGTCCGCTCCAACAATCTCGGGCAAAGTGTCCCGGCTTCCCACAGTTATAACAAGCACCCGGGGTTCGGCATGTAGTCGCCCCAGATGCACCAGAAGAAGGGGTTGGACCCGAAGTCCTAGCCTTCTTATTCCACTTACGGAAACCAGACCTTGAGGAGGTCGGCACCTTGAACTCCGGCTTCTTCGCACTCAAGTCCTTCTTCCCTTGGACTCTCTGCAAATCTTTCTCCAACGATCGGGTCGTATTGACCAGGGTTAGGAAGCCCGGCGTCATAGGCCCCGAGAGTAGTAGCCTTAGTTCATCACGCAAACCCTCATAGAACTGGTTGGTCTTACGCTCCTCATCAGCCAAAGTAGAGCTAGCATAATGACCCAATCGCATAAACTCATGGAGGTACTCATCCACGCTACTATCTCCCTGTGTCAGTCTCTGAAACTCATTCTCCATAGTGATCCTTTGTGTCGAGGGGAGGTATCTTGCCAAGAATAACCTCAAGAACTCCTCCATCAAGACATCCGTGAGTTGCCTTCCAACCAAGTGATGTAGCTCCAACCCTTCCCACCACAACCTCGCCTCTCCATCCAACAGGAAGGTGTCTATGGTGGTCTTCTGCCATTCCTCCATTTTCGTGGCCTTCAAGACTCTCTTCACCCGAGAGAGCCAATCTTCGGCCTGGGATGGGGTTCCAGTCCCCTAAAATACCGAAGGATTAAATCTCATAACATGTTTGAGCTGCTTCTCTATCACTCTTCTAGGTATCAACGGCTCTACCACCACTTACTCAACCCTTCTAGGTTCTGTCGCTTGAAGCGGTACCTGCTCTACTACAGGGGCAGGCTATTGTATTTGCCTTCTTGGCTGAGCGTTTATCATTGCAAACACCGCTTCAGCCACAAGTCTTATAGTTTCTGTCGAAGGAGGGGTTGCAGGCACATCATTGGGTGCACTGCTTGCCTCAGAAAGCGGGCGTTCAGACTGCCCTGCGCCACTCCTGGTCACCTATAGTCGTACAACACACCATTAAGCGACCAAACAAAATTGCAAAAAGCAATTATAGGAACACGCAGGTTCCTCCAACATGTGTATTTTCATTCCTAAGTGGACATTCATGGGTTCTTTTCATGTTATAACGATGACGCACATACATGTGCTCACCACCCCTTAAAAGAATTCGTCCATGAATTCCAATAAGCAAGACCGATGCCTTAGTCTGATACCAAATTGTAATACCCTCATCCGTCACATGGAATATAACAGAAGGTCATGTCGGGGCCCCACGCCATATACCACGGATAGTTAGTGGAGTTACGTATTAATACCAAATTACCAACAAAAGGAGCATGCATCCTAACTCAGAGCAATCTAGAGGAAGCTTTTTAAAACAGTTATAAGAACCCCAAATGCAAAAAGCATGAATGTCCACTACAACCAAAGGTAGGAATGACGATAAAATACACAAAAGTCTTGGCCTTAGGGCCTTACAAGAGTTTACTTAAACATTACATGTTTTACAAACTTCGGCACGCAGGCCGGCCACACATGAGCATAATAAAGTAAACATTCGCATTGACCTTCAAGGGCCAGCACAGCATCAAGGGTTTCAGCCCGCTACTTGCCACAAGGCTAGCCTGTTCCTACATAAGAACAAACCACCGAATGGCGATAAAAAAGGCAACGGTCAGCTAAAGCTGACCAAATTATAATGACCATGCCCCTCACTCAGGGCGACGGTGCTCCTTACCTACAGGCAATAACATTAGCGTATATAGATAATACATCGTGCAAACTAAGCACTATTCACCACAGACGTTGGCACTGCTAGCTAAATGCCACGTGCACTAAGGGCACATTCTCGGTGTACCGGACTTCCCGGGTACCACCACCGTTCAGAGGTCCTTGACATGACGGTCACTTTGAGCATTTCAGTCTTTACGGCCCCAAGCCTGAGACTCTCATTATGCCATCGATGAAAGCCCAATAGCTTGATGCTCTCATGTCATAGTCTACATAATGAAGGTACAACTCCACCATTTCCCGTTGCTCAAGTCGTCATACCATCTCCGAATACCTTAGTACTCATGGCCAATCTGCAGGCGCGGGTTGGCTTCACCTTTCCTGTTCGGCACTTTGGCCTAATAATGCGGGGCCCTTAAGGCTCTCAACTTTCTAAACAAAGACCCCCAGGTCTCCCGGAGACAGGCCTCACAAACGCGTAGCTTGCTAGAAGCTATCACTGGCGGTAACTCTACTTTCGCATGGTAGGGTATAGACTATCGTTTCTTCCCCCTTTTCGGGTGTTTTCCTGGTGACTTCCACTAGTACTCTCACTGCGGTCACCCGCACACCCCACGACTCTGAAATCTACGTGATCACCACAAATTCCTCTCCGGCATACAAAGCATATAAACATCACCAATCTAGACCAACCCGTCTAGATGGGCTTCACACAGCATGCCTATCCCGTACTACGATTCTGGGTCTAAATGCAAAACTACGGGGATATAACGTATCTACCCAAAGGCAAACCTTACGCTCACCGCATACTCGTGGGATGGGGTTCCCTATGCAAAAAGGTAAAGGACTTCACATGTCCAAGAAGAGAATCGTTACCCTAGCGGTTCGCTTCGTCGCCATGGAAAACTAGCCGGATGAAAAGCACCGCAACGAACTTGCCTCCGCGGATCTGGACTCGTCTCGCGATTCAGAGCTCTGAAGCTCCAACAATGGCGGGATATCTCCTTCTTCTTCCTTTGCTCTCCCCTCTCTCTACCTCTTAGAAAGAGAAAGGATGAAAGAAATGAGGGATAAACCCTCACTTCCCGGCCTTATACCAACAGGGGGAAAGCTGGGTCGTCGGATCTCTTAGAAATAAAATGAACGGCCATGATTAACCCTTAAAAGAGTTTCCTGGGACCGCACACAGCTTGTGACACACCCGTGTCACAGGCCGTGTTCCACACTTGTCGTAACCCAGTGAAACACAGAACAGGACACGACATCTGACACAGCTTGGGACACGCCCATGTCAACCATGGATACGCCCGTGTGCCTCAATCGACGCTAAAACCTTCGCGTCCCGACCAGGACACGGCTCTGTGATACGCTCTTGTGACAGACCGTGTGCCAGACACGGCTTCGGACACGCCCGTGTCCAGCCTGTGTTCAATAGTACTCACAGACCGGCCAAACACAAAGAAGGACACGGCCCTTGACACGCCCATGTCACAGGCCGTGTGCCCAATATGGCTTGCCTCCGAGGATTGTCAAATGCATTTCATCTACCTCACGAGAATATGTCGAACTCATAGCAGTACATGGCCCTTGACACGCCCGTGTAACAGGCTGTGTGCCACACTCGTCATCGCCATGCCAACACAGAGCAAGATACGGCTTTTGGCACACCCGTGTCCCAGGCTATGTTGCTAACACAGAGTAGGACACAGCTTTGGACACGCCCGTGTCCCAGGCTGTGTTTCTCAGTCTATACAGCCCACTCATAACCGAGATTTAGGGCGTTACATCAGATCCTTCAGGATCTTACAACTCAGAGTGAATGTCACTCCTATAACTCAGACTGAATACAGTCCTACCTCAAGCACAGCAGCCTTACACTTAAAGTTAAGCAACTCCTACCTTAAATCCACTCCTGGATCCTACCCACTCAGAGGCAACAGCTCCTACCACTCAGCCTTTATAATATAAGCTTATAACTCAGATCATATAGTGATCCTATAGTTTGAGTAAAGTTTTGTAGTAACTGACTCCAGAGAAATAAACCTCTGAGTCTTCTTCCTAAGCTGTGTAGAAACAGTCGTAACTCTTCACAACAACAAGAATATAAATCTTCAGAGTTATTTTGCTTGTGCTGAGAAGAACTATTGCAAAGCTCTGCTCCTTCCAGCTTGAGTAGATCTGAAGTTTAATGTAGCAGCCTTGAAGAAGATCATCAACAATAATGAGTGCTCTGCTAGCTAACCCTTGTAGAAAATTAGGGTTTCAGTTCTTGCTGAAGTCTCTCGAAATTTTGGCTTCAACCATACCTTTTTTTACTTTCTCTGTCTTTTTTATAGATTATCTCTTTTGACTATATATCCCTAACTACAACGATTCTTTGATTTGTATGGGTAAGTGGTATGGGCAACTGTAAAGTAGCTTTACCATTAACTATACTATAGAAAGCATGTGATACCATTTGTCCTTTAGCACGCAAAACCTGCCTCATTCGAATTTGGGATGACGTCAGCATGAATCAGCGCTTGTGGACTTAGCAACTTTCATCATACAATCTGCATAGGCGTTGAGTGAAGTTTTGTGACTCAACACATAGAGGCGCTGAATATTGTCTTGAGACTCAATGCATCTGAACTTTAAGTGTTAACCACTAAAGCATTGAGTGGTAAGTCTTCACTCAATGCTAAAACACTTAGCTGAATAACTGTCGAACTTCAGAGGCATTGAGTGAGAATTCATCACTCAACGTTGTTGCCTTTGATAACTGAACTGATAAGGCATTAAGTGAACCTTCATCACTTAATGCTTTTACACTTATCAGAATCCTTCTGATTGATGGTGTTGAGTGAACCTTCTTCACTCAATGCATATGGACTTGGCAGTTATTTTTACTGAAGGAGTTGAGTGAACCTTCTACACTCAATGCTTCTGAACTTGTACAGATTTTCTGACTGAAGGCATTGAGTGAACCTTCTACACTCAACGCTTCTAGACTTTGCTGCTTTCTTTGATAAGGCGTTGAGTGAGCCTTCTTAACTCAACGCTTTTATACTTGGACAGATTCCTTTGAGTAGACGTTTAGTGAATGACCTTCACTTAACGCTTCTGAATTTAGTCAGATTTGAGTCCAGCTCTACAGAGGCTTTTAGTGACTGAACTTTTATCAAAGCTTTTAGGCCCCTGGCATTGAGTGATGTGTACTCACTCAATGCTTCTAGACTTAGGTAAATCTTTTGCCTCTCTATAATATTCGGTCTTGAGTTCAACCAAACTTCTGACCCTATCAATCTGTCTAATCAATGAACAAAGGATAACCTGCATACATTAAACTAGAACACATATCAGATGTAAACATGTGTATACTATTGACTTGTGGGTCTTCTTCAAATCTGGGACATTGTGATCAATGGACCCAACACATGAGTTTTATTAAAATGCATGTGCATCTAATTCTCACTATCATATTTTAAAGTTTCCGTATAAAAACAATATAGTTTAATCAAAAGTAAAAAAATTTAAACTAATTATCAGTATCTCAACTTCCGCCTAACAGACATTGATTTTCATTCTGCCCATGCCTATGGCATCACGACCTGCCCAAAGAGCACTATGATCTTTACTTTAGACGGGTCATGTTAGTTAGTATCAGAGCGAGGTTAGCTTCTAAAGATAAAGTATTTTATAATTTTCACATATTTTGAATTTCATTATATAAATAAATATGCATGCATCATTTCTTCACTCACTTTGTCATTATCTGTTGTTTGAAGCTGAAACACGCACACACCACACTCATAAGCATTAGTAGTATGCACACTAATGTTAAGGGGTTATGAACAAACTTAACATTTTTTTGCATATGAATTTCCACTAGGATATACACCGCTTGTGATTATTAAATGGATATGGGTTGTGTACAACCCATATTCGTCGAGGGTGGACCCCTCCAAAATCAAGTCAGTAAGAGTCAAAGTAAACAATTCAAGATAAAAGTCATTGTCAATGCGCAAGATGACAGAAGGCCTGGGCGAGTATGGCGAGCTCCACTTGTATACTCGCTAAGTAGGTGACTAGGTCAGTTACTCGCCTAGCCGAGCGAGCTCTCCCAAAAAGGTCGCCTAGTTGCTAGGGGTGGGGCTATAAATACGACCTCCTCCCTTTGGATTTGCCTATAAATAGGACATCTGGGGTATGAGGAGATGGACTTCGAAATCTCGCAAAAGAGCTCGAGCACCTTTTTTCCTAGACTTCGAGCTGAGCCTTTGGATCCTTTCTTTAGAGAGACAGGTTGCGAGCTTGCGACTATCCATCTTAGTCGCCACCTTGACTTAGTCGCTAGCTAGAGTCTACCCCATACCCTGCTCGGCCATCTTTGGTTATGGAAGGGAAGTTTCTTCTAAGCATCCAGGTACGTGGCGGGACCTTCCTGTCACAGCACCTAAAGTCCTTGTTGTTTCCTGACTGTTTTTGCATCCTAGCCCATTAGCCGTCGAGCCCGACCGCTGAACCGATAACCTCAGAATGCCTTGATCCAAATTTTATAGGGATTTTTCTGGCTTCAACACTTTGGTGTGTTGAGTGTGGATCACAGCCGAGGAGGAAAGTTTCGCGAGTAGGCAAGATGGTGAATGAAGGTGAGCATGAGGAGATAGTCGACAACTCGGCATGATTCAACAACTATGCGCGAGGAAGCAACTTCATATTAGTGGTAGCTTTTGATGAGTTTGTGAGGAGGATAGAGAGGAGAATCCTATCAGGGTTCCCTACTCGCCCCGATGTCACGACGACCTCGCCTTGTCGCATGATACCATCGGAGGAAGAAGCACCACCCAAGCGACCAGGGAAGCAGTGAGCTAGGGAGGGAGAAGAGCAACCAATGCAGTTGCGATACCATCCGGCGAGCAGCCAGGGGATCAGGTTCTGAGATGCGGAGAAATCAGTGAGATACTGTGATACTCGCGATGGTAGTGAGTATGACAAAGATACTCATGAGGATGAAACTCGCCACTGTTAGGGTGGGAGGAGCCCCTTCTATGACGAGATCCTAGCGGCCCCAGTTCTCGAAGGTTTTAGAGTGCCCGTCCTGAACTACTACTCTGGCAGAGATGACCTGGTCAGTCATCTCCAATGGTTCGTGGACGTGGTATCGATCCACAATATGACTGATGCTTTCAAGTGCAGTTTCCATCGCGAGAGACTCATTCCATAAAAGAAGTAAAATGTTTTAATGTATGGATTACTGCACTATCGTGATTTTTAGCATGTACTTGCGTTAAGTATCTTCCTTTTTTAGGATTCTCAGAAGAACGTGCAACATATGATTCCAATGGACAGATGAATGTCAAGTGGCCTTCGAATTCCTGAAATGATATCTAGCCTCGCCTCCGATCCTTTCAAAGCCAATCACAGGAGAAATATTGTACCTATATTTGTCCATATCCCCTGCTGCATTATGTTCAGTATTAGTTAAAGATGAAGGAGGAATTTAGCGCCCAATTTACTATCTTAGCAAGGTTCTTTCAGATACAGAAGCTCGGTACCCCCACAGCGGATAAAACAGCTTTAGCCCTTGTATTCTCAGCCCAAAAACTTCGACCTTATTTCCAAGCTCACACGGTAAAAGTATTGACCAAACTCCCACTTCGCGCAATCCTCCAGAAACCAGAGGCATCGGGTAGATTAGTAAAGTGGGCAATCGAGCTGGGTGAGTTCAATATTCTTTTCCTACCCCGATCGGACATCAAATCTCAAGTGTTGGCAGATTTTATCGTGGAGAACACCATTCCCCAAGAAGCTGCTTCCGAAAAAAACACCCTGGCACCTCTATGGTCTCTTTATGTTGATGGTGCATCAGAGATGGAGAGGGCAGGGGCAAGATGGCTTTTAGTAAGACCAGAAGAAATCACCCTGGAATATGGACTCGGATTAAAGTTTTCAGGCACAAACAATGTTGCCGAGTATGAAGCTCTAATTGTGGACTCAGACTTGTCATTGATTGCGAAGTAAGAAACTTGACAACTTACTCAGATTCTCAGCTTGTAGTTTTGCAAATTGAGGGTGATTACAAAGCAAAAAATGACCAACTAGCTTTATACCTCTCACTTGTGAGATCTTTTCTTGCCAAGATTCTGTAATGCCAGATTACTTATATTCCCATAGAACAAAATTTGAGGGCAGGCGCACTCTCCAAGCTCACAACATCTCATTCTCGATATCAATCTAGAAGAAGTCGGGTGGAAGAAATCGCCATCCCCAGTATTCAAGGATTATAAGAGATTATAAAGATTGATGAGCGGGGATCATCATGGGTCTGCCCGCTGAGAGTTTAAGATTCTTTATGGAGTCATCCACAAAGTTCTCCAGTTGTCTTCTCTAGTCTTCCAGTAATCCTTTCAGTTGAGCTAGGAAGACTGGGGACATCTGATCACTCTGATGGGATGTACCTTCGTACAAGATGTTGTGTTGCTCTGGCCTGACATCTTCTCTTGCATCTAATTCGGCATTTTCAAACTCTGAAAAATATTGATTGGCATGGTTATCATCAGCAGCATTTCCTTCCTCAGACTTAGAGGAGTCAATGTCATAGACTGTACATTGAACAGGGAGTTCAGTGTGAACCTCCCCCTCAATCTCTGTCATTTCCACGGGGACATTTAGATCGACTGTTGTGTTGAATTCAATATCTTTCTCCATAGACTCACCACATTGATCAGTATCAAGAGGATTCTGAATATTCTCTTGCACAATTTGTAGATGCTCCCCCCTCAGCAAGAGCATCTTCCATGACTTGCTCTAGAAGTTGCTCCCCCTCACTTAGAGGACTGTATCTACCTTGTTGATCTTGGTCTATGGGAGTAGTTTCTTCTTCGGGAGGAGCTGGAGTTTTGACAGTCTCCCCCTCAATCTCTGCAGAAATCTTGGTGACTATCTCCTCAGCCACCCTTTTAGCAACCTCAATTGGAGGTATATCCATGGCATCCTCAACAGCAAGTTCTTCAGACTGAGTTCTGCTTACTTGAATTACAGCTGCAGGTTCAGAGGAAAATGACACCTGACCACTTGTATTCTTCTGGTCTCTTCAATAGATTGAGAAAGTTGAGGATCATGAGGCTCTTCCTCAACTTGTTCTGATGAGCTCCTGTCAATACTTTCCTTTGGAACTGGAACTGCTTTCCTCTTCTTCTTGGCAACATTCTGAGCATAAGGCAATAGAACTTTGTCCCATCTGTCAAGCATATTCAAGTCCATCCTTCTCATGTGATGGATCTTTGTTCCTAACCTTATATTAAGGATCCCTAGAACACTATTTAGCAGAAACAGATAAATAATCCTTCTCATGTTTGGCTCTGCTATACAGTCAACTATCCTTTGGAATAGTATCTTTCCCTAGACTTGCACAATAAGGCTTTCCAAATTACATTAGCCAAGAATTTTCCCTTGAGATTCAACTCATTCCTTAGAATCGATCCAGTGGTGTGTTTAGAAAGTCCACACCACTTTAGTGTAGATTTGATATCAGTCTGATCCAGTTCATTTTCTTCATCTGACTCTTTGAACTTGGGCAGTTGTAGTTCCTTGCTCAGTCTCTTAGGGGTTACCTTAATCTTCTTACCACTAATGAAGGTCCTTATTTTACTGGATGATGAGTTGACCTTAGCATTTGAATATAACTCAAGTACCTCTCGCTTCCACAGCAGACTGGGTTCAAACAGAACAAATTTTAGGTCAGTGACTTGAAGCAGATGTAGAACAAACTGTACTTCCTCAAGCGCATCCCGAAATCCATTTCGCACCAGTTCTGAACCCTCGAATAAGAAATCAAACCCTTTCGGTGCCATCTCTTCTGTGAATTGCTGAAGATATTCCAAGTTTTCGTCAATTCTTCGCAAGGGGCAGAGAAGAGCGAGGAACAGTGTATTTTGCTTTGCACACACCTCAGTCTATTTATAGTGATTTCTATTTTTATAAGTTGGAGAGGCGCGTACATGTTTATGATCAAGAAATGATCAACCGCTGGGATTGATTCTGATACTTAGCTGCAAAATAGACTCACTGGGAGCTTGTGTTGAGTGAACTCGACGCTCTTGACGCTTGCAGTTCATTCAACGCACTCGACGCCTGAGCACTTAGACTCAGCGCACTTGACACATAGTCTTGTCTCAGTGCACTCTACGTCTGGACACATAGTCCATTTCTCTTTTATTTATCCTGCAGGGATTAAAACTACTTGCAACAAGCAAAAAGTATGTTGAGAGCCACTGAAGTTGGGCGAAATTCAACATACCCAATTCAAATTTGAAGGTGTTGAATTTTGCTTCATCTAGTGACTTAGTGAAGATGTCAGCCACTTGCTTATCTGTGGGGACAAATTCAAGACTGATGTCTTCACTTTCCACATGCTCTCTAGTGAAGTGATACCTAATCTCTATATGCTTAGTCTTGCTGTGAGAGATAGGATTCTTAGCAATATAAATTGCACTAGTTGAATCAACATATAATGGAGTGTTACTTAGCTTTATGTTGTAGTCCTAGAGCTGGTGTTGGATCCACAACAACTGAGTACAGTAACTTCCTGCTGATATATATTCTGACTTTGCTGTTGATATTGCAACACTAGTTTGCTTCTTGCTGCTCAAGATACAAGTCTTCCACCCAAGAACTGACAGGATCCTGAAGTACTTTTCCTATCCTCTCTACAGCCTGCAAAATCTACATCTGAATACCTAGTTAGCTCAAAATCACTATTCCTAGGGTACCAAAGGCCAAGATCTGGTGTGCCCTTAAGATATCTCAGAATTCTTTTAGCAGCAGAATAGTGAGACTCCTTAGGACAAGCCTGGTATCTAGCACAAGCACATGTAGCATACATGATGTTTAACCTACTTGCAGTAAGATAAAGGAGGGAGCCAACTATGACTCTATACATGGTTTCATCAACAGGTTTCCCTATTTCATCCTTGTCTATTGACATATTTGACCTCATGGGAGTTTTCATTATGGAGGCACTCTCCATACCAAATTTCTTAATTAAATCCCTAGTGAACTTAGACTGAGAGATGGATAATCCATCCTCAGACAGTCTTACTTGGAGGCACAAGAAGTAATTGAGCTCACCCATACTGCTTATCTCAAATTTCCCTTGTATAAGTTTGGTAAACTTCTTGCAAAAGTTATCATCAGTAGACCCAAAGATTATGTCATCTACATAAATTTGGACTAGTATGATCTTACCCCTAGATTCTCTTAGGAATAAAGTCATGTCTATTTTTCCCCTTGAGAATTTATTCTCAATAAGAAAGCTATATAGGGTTTCATACCATGCCTTGGGGGCTTGTTTCAACCCATACAAAGCTTTTCTAAGTCTATAAACATAATCAGGAGAGTTAGGAATAACAAAACCTGATGGTTGCTCAACATAGACTTCTTCTCTTTAGTCATCATTTAAGAAGGCTGACTTCACATCCATCTGATAAACTTTGAATCTCTTGTGAACACCATATGTAAGGAACGATCTGATGGATTTTATTCTAGCTACTGGGCAAAGGTTTAATCAAAATCAATACCTTCTTCTTGTTTATAATCCTTGGCCACCAGTCTAGCTTTTTTTTAATTATAACACCATTTTCATCCAACTTGTTCCTATAGATCCACTTGGTTCCAATGATGTTATGTCCTTGTGCTCTGGGAACCAGCTGTTAGACCTTACATCTCTTGAACTGATTCAGTTCCTCTTGCATTTACACAATCCAATATTAGTCAATGTTGGCATCTTCAAATCTCTTGGGTTCAACCTAAGGCAAAAAGCTTGAGCACATATTTATGTTCATACTTTTGCTCCTTGTTGTAACCCCTTGGATGGCATCTCAAATTATCTGATGTTTGGGATGATCCTTTAGATGTTTAATTGCTAGAAGAAATCTCTCTTCAGCATCATTGACTTCAATGGTTGGAACCTGCTGATCTTCATCTATATCATGTGTTCCTTGTCCTCCTTCTGAAATGCATACTCCTTCATCTTCATCATGGGCAGTAGAAGAAGCATCCTTGATGGTTAGTTTGTCCATCATATGTTCTATACCTGTACATCTAGATGAGGAGATAGGCATCTCACTGTTAATCATAGAATATTCATCAAAAACTATATTTATAGATTCTTCTACAACTTGATTTTTCAAGTTGTAGACTCTATATGCTTTGCTCTGGTTGTTGTACCCAACAAATATTCCTTTATAGGATTTTGTAGCAAACTTAGTCAGATATGACTTCTCATTATTAAGCACATAGTATTTGCTACCAAAGATCCTGAAATAGGCAATGTTTGGTTTTCTGCCTTTCATGATCTCATAGGGAGTCTTCTTGTGATATTTGTTGATAGAAGCTTTATTTAGGACATGACATGCAGTATTTACTATCTCAGCCCAGAAGTATTCTAAGAGAGATGTGTTACTTAGTAGTATCCTTCCGGTTTCTATGAGAGTTCTGTTTTTCCTCTCAGTTATCCCATTTTGCTGGGGTGTTCTTGGAGAAGAGAATTCTTGGATAATCCCTTGTGCTTCACAGAATTTTATCATGCTTGTACAACCCCATATCCGGCGAGTGTGGATCGACATGAGCCAACTAGCCAAGCCAGGCGAGCCGGGACCCTAGCGTCGAGTCCACTCGATTCCTTCCGCTGGCGTCGAGTCCACTCGCCACCTTCCGCCCCGGCATTGAGTGAGGCTTATTCACTCGACGCTTATTAGCGTTGAGTGACATCTTGGCAGATACATCTGCTCGCCCAAGTGGGGTGGAGCAGAATAGGGGCGAGTGGAGCAACAGGCCCGCACTCGCCCATGGCTCTCAGCAGGCAGTTGGCGAGTGGGGCATTTCTGTCCCACACTCTCCTAGGGCTATGGGGAGGTGGCGAGTGCTAGCACCATCGAGCACTCGCCACCCCATGCGAGTGGAGGTTTTAAAGGGTCACTCTCCTAAGTGTTGTATGATGTATTTTTTACCATTATATTCCTGTTGGATTGCATATAGCTGTTTAGAATAGCGTAGGTTGGCTGTTGGCAGTCTGTTTTCAAAAAACTATAAATAGACCCAAGGGGGTACCTCAGAAGGAATGCTTACTTGTGCCCTGGTCTTCTTGCACTTTCTGAGGTATCCTTAGCTCAGCACTTGGCTAAGGAGAGGAAGCAGTCTAAGATCTTTCGGGTGTGTGGTGGGACCTCCGTACTACAGCCTTGGGTCTATTTCTTGTTCTAAGTCTCTAGCTGTTTGAGCTTGTGAGGGAGAAGTAAGTGTTAGATCACCCCTTTCCCAAGGGTTTGAACTCCACAGAAGCCGATTTTAGGTTTCAACATTTTTGTGCGGTGAGCGTGGAAAGTGATCAACAACGAAAATCTTTAGTGAGCTTGATGATTGGAGGAGAAGGACAAGGTTCTGGCAGGGTCGACATGCCACCCCTCCCCCTCTCGCCACCCTCGAGATGTTCGAGGATTTTCGTCAAAATGTTCTTAGCCTCGTCAAGTTCGCACTCGGCACGCGCATCAAGTGCTCGACACCAGCAGCCCTAGTTATCGCGGCCTCAACCCTGGGCGAGAATGCCCCCGATAGGTGACCTAGGAAGGAGGTAGCAGAGGAGGGGAGGGAGCGAGATCTTCAAGGGTGAGTTTTGTTCCCCAGCTCGATAAGTGGAGGCCGGATCGGCGAGATGGGAGTGCGAGATCCCCCGGTTCGCCCAGCAAGGGGAGGCAGCCCCTTCAACGAGTTGGTCTCATCTGCCCCAGATCTAGAGGGGTTTCGTGAGCCAGAGATGTCCTACTACACCGGGAAGGATGATCTTGTTCAACACATCTAGTGGTTTGAGGATGTGGTATCGATCCGACAGATGTCGGATGCATTCAAGTGCAGGCTCTTCGCCATCACCCTCAAGGAGAAGGCAAGAGATTGGTTCCACCAGTTGCCGGCCAGTTACATCTACTATTTTGAGGACCTATGTCGAGGTTTCATGCTGAGGTTCACCACCTCCAAGAAGAGGAAGAGGGAGTTTGAGTCCCTATTCCACATCAAACAAGGGGTGAACGAGACTCTAGGGAGCTATGTGGACCGGTTCAAGGAGGAGGTCCTCTAGGTCCAGGAGATGCTAGGGCACACCCTGATGATGGCCTTTACCTTGGGGCTACAGCAGGGCTTTTTCAGGATAGAGTTGAAGAGGGTGCTTCCTCTCTCCTATGAGGAGCTAATGGAGAGGGCAGCAAGATAGGTCGACGGGGAGGCATCAAATCCCGAGTTTGCGAGGAAGCTGGCCAAGTGGGCCATAGAGGAAGAGAAGGAGCCAAAAAGTGGCATAAGTCAAGAGGTGAGAAGAGCTGAACCCAGGCAAAGGGAGCAACAGCAGCAGCCGAGGTAGGGCGCCAGAAGTCGAACAATCGGCTCGGCTGGAGGTAGCAGGAGTGGCAGTACCAAGGCCAGCGGAGAGTTTTCCATGGAGGAGACAACTGCTAGGGGGCTAGGGTCAGTTCAACCCTCCAGGCTGGAGGTAGGGCCAGAGGCCTCCACTCCCCGATCAATATCAGGTTATGGCAATATCGCAGGGGAGGAGGAGAGGTCAGCAGAGAATAAGGCGGAAAGTCAGGGTGGAGTTTCCCTATTGTGACTTCCACCAGGAAGAGGGACATGTCACAGCCACATGCCCAGAGTTCCTCGAGATGAGGAGGAATAGGGAGCAGCAACAACAACCCCATCAGGAGGTCCATCTTAGGGGAGAGGAGGGCAGGTGCGAGTATCGGGATGATGTCGGAGCCCGAGGAGGGATCGTGGTGATCCACGGGGGGGGGGGGGGGGGGGGGGGGGGTCGAGGCCGCTCGGAAGGCGGGCCTTCACACCATGTACCGTCGGAGCATTGGCTCCACGTCCCAAACCCCTCACCCGGATTAGAATATTACCTTCTCAAGGAAAGATATGATGGATCATGAGGATCCTTTCTACGACGCGTTGGTCATCCAAACCTCGGTCGAGAATTTCACTATCTCCCGGATCCTTATCGACAACAGGAGCTCGGTCAACATCATCTTCAAGAAGGCATTTGACGCGATGAAAGTGAAAGTCTGGAGGTTGTTTACCTCAGATGGACCTCTGTTCGGGTTCTCGAGAAAAATGAATAAGGTGGAAGGAGGAGTGGGACTCCATGTCGTCCTGGAAGGGAGTCCAAAAACTACAGATTCGTCATCGTGGATGCCCCCAGCAGCTACAACGTCATTTTCGGATAGCCCCTCATCAGCGCCTTCTGCTTCGTACCCTCCTACTTCCATCAGTGCTTGAATTTCATCATCGAGGGAATCTAGGTCAGGGTCCGAGGAGATCTCAAAGTGGAAAGGGAGTGTTATGTCACTACGATGAACCCCATCTCTTGGCAGGGTGAAGCCGAAGAGATGAAGAGGAGGATGGAGGAGTTGTCCGGGCAGGAAGCCAGAGTAGAGGAAGAGGTGATGGAAGTGGAGGAGGAGATCCGTACCCAGGTGGAGGTGACACAAGGAGTTTTAGAGGAGTAGGCCGGGGTGATGGTCGTGGAGGAAGCTGAGGAGGAGGAGGTTCTAGTCCCAGGTGAGGGGGATGCTAACGAGTGGGAGGAGCAGTCTCGGTTGAAGGCTGTGGAAGAGGTGGTAGAGATGGAGGTTCTCACCCGTGAGGGCTGGGTGGAGAAAGTGCGCATCAGCGGGGGGTTGAGCCCGGAGGACCAGAGGAGGATGTTGGAGTGCATCAAGAAGAACATCGACATCTTTGCATGGAGCACAACCGACATGCCGGGGATCGATGCGGATGTTGCCTGCCACAAGCTCAACCTAGATCCAGAGGCCCTCCCCATTCAGCAAAAGAAAAGGTCCACTGCGGACAATCTAGCTGAGCCCATCAGAGAGGAGGTGGTCATGCTCCTAAAAGCCAGGTTTGTATCCGAAATCCAATACCTCGGCTGGGTCTCCAATGTCGTAATTATAAAAAAAAGACGGTCGGTGGAGAATATGTGTTGATTTTTCTTTGTTTAATAAATCATGTCCTAAGGATTGTTACCCCTTGCCTCGGATCGCCGCGCTGGTTGACTCAGCCATCAGTTTTTCTGTGGTGAGTTTTTTGGATGCATTTTCAGGTTATCATCAAATTAGGATGCACCCACCCAACATCAATGATGTCTCCTTCATACTCGGGGATGGATGCTACTGCTACAAGATGATTCCCTTTAGGCTAAAGAACGCAGGGGAGACATATCAAAAAATGATGGATCGAATCTTCTGAGAGCAAAAAGGGATGAATCTGGAGGTATACGTGGATGATCTTATGATCAAGAGCTGGGAGGTGGATTCTCATCTCCAGGATCTGGAGGAGACCTTCGACACCTTGCGAAAGCATAAGATGAGGTTGAACCCCTTGAAGTGTGTCTTCGGGGCGAGCAGGGGCAAGTTCCTGGGTCATCTTCTTACTCTCGCGGGGGTGGAGCTTAATCCTAATAAAGTCAATGAGATCATGGAGTTGGGATCGCCGCGGAATGCCAAGAAGGTTCAGCGGCTAATGGGAAAGTTGGCAGGACTTAGCAGGTTCCTCTCTCGGGCAGGAGAGAAGTGCTCTCCCTTCTTTAAGGCACTGAGAGGGGGCCAGAAGTTCGAGTGGTCCTGGGAATGCGAGGAGGCGTTCCAAGCCTTGAAGTGGTAGTTGACCCAGGCTCCACTCCTTTAAAGGCCTAGGGAAGGGGAAGATCTGTCCCTGTACCTTGGCATTGGGACCGAGGCGGTAAGCTTCGTCCTAGTCTGGGAAGAGGGGAAGAAGCAGTTGCATATCTACTACGTGAGCAGGGTCTTGAGGAAAGCAAAACTCTGATACCCAATCTTTGAAAAGTTGACCTTCGCTCTGGACATCTCAGCCCAGAGGCTCCGACCCTATTTCCAGGCACACTCCATCCGGGCGGTAACTAACCATCCCCTCTACAATATATTTGAGCGGGTGGAGCATTCGGGGAGGTTGGCAAAGTGGTCGGTGGAACTGAGTGAGTTCGACATATCCTTTGTTCCCCGCCTTTCGATCAAGGCCCAGGCGATAGCCTACTTTCTTGATGATTACGTGGTCGAGGTGGAGGAGGCGGAACTCACTCGCCCAGTTCCTTGGAAGGTGATGGTGGAAGGCGCCTCGAGGAGACATTCCTTAGGGGTAGGGATGATCTTGGAGAACCCCTAGGGAATAAGGATAGAGTAGTTGGTGGTCGTGCACTTTCCCATCACTAACAATTTGGCCGAGTACGAAGCAGTAATAGCGGGGTTGTGCCTGGCCAGGGAGCTTGGGGTGCATTATGTGGAGGTCCTCACGAACTCCATGGTGGTGGCCTCTTATATCAATAGGGAGTTTGAGGCAAGGGATCATACTCTCCAACTATATTTGATAAAGTTGAAGGGGGTCATCAACATGTTCCAGACCTTCTCCATCCATCATGTGCCACGGGAGGAAAATGAGCAAGTCGACCAATTGGCTAAGCATGGGCCCCGGGTGGGGGGAACCATCATTGACATGTTCCGCCCATCCATCAAGGAGGGGGAGCTGATGGAGGTGGATCAGCACTCCTCATGGATGGATCATTTTACAACTTTCCTATCCATAGGGTAGTTCCCGGAGGGGATGGATAAGAAGCGATTCAAGCATAAGTCGGCATACTACCTCATGCGTGACGGGCAGTTATATCGGAAGACCCTCTCGAGGTTGTTCGCATGTTGCGTGGCCGAGAGGTAAGTCCAGAGGATCTTGGAAGAAGTCCATTTCGGAGAGTGTGGGAGTCACTCGGGGAGCAAGACCTTGGAAGGAAGGATAGTCAGGCAAGGGTACTTCTAGCTGACCTTGGGACAGGATGCCGCTGAATTCACAAAGAAGTGCCACAAGTGCCAGTTGTTCGCCCCTCTCTAGCTACTGCCGGCTCAGCGGCTCAGAAGCATCACGGCACCCTAGCCCTTCACCATCTGAGGAATGGACCTGGTAGGACCCTTCCCTCAGGACAGTGGGGAAAGAAGGTTCTTGTTGGTCACGATTGATTATTTTTCTAAGTGGTTGGAGGTGAAGGCATTGGACAAAGTGACCTCCCAGGTGATCAGGAACTTTGTATGGGGAGAGATCATTTGCCGGCAAGGGTTGCTCCAGGCCATTTTCGCGGACAATAGGCCACAGTTTGCTAGCGCCAAGTTCATCAGTTTTTGAGGGCAACTTGGGATTGATCTCAGGTTCGTGTCGGTCCATCATCCCAGGAGCAACGGGCAGGTAGAGGCGGCGAACAAGATCATTGTGAACCTCCTAAAGAATAAGGTGGAGAATTTGAAGGGGAGCTGAGGACCACTCCCAACACAGCCACCGGGGAGACCCCATTCAAACTCTCCCATAGCTATGAGGTCGAACTCTCAGTAGAATTTGAGGTCCGGACACCGCGGGTGGTGGCAACAGAGTAAGGCAGGGAAGAATGGAGGGCCGAGAATGAGGACGAGCTTTGGCTCTCCCTTGACATAGTGGAGGAGCTGCGCGACTTGTCAGCTATCCGATAAGAAGAGGTCAAGCAGCGAATGTCCAAGTACTTCGACAAGTATATCAGAATCAAGCAATTTGTAAAAGGGGACTTGGTCCTGAAGAAGGTTGACACGGTCGGGAGGTCGACATCTGTCGACAAGCTGCATCCCAAATGGGAAGGTCCCAATGTAATTTGAGAGGCCTTGAAGTTAGGAGGATATCACCTCCAGGATGTAGAGGGGGAACCCCTCAGTCATTCCTGGAGTGGATTTGACCTGAAACGATTCTACCCTTGAAAGTAATGAGATAGATTTTTCACGTTCTTATTATTTGCTAATGATTCTATTGCTTGGCAGGAACAACATGTGACTTGGTTGAATAAAAAGTCTGGTTGATGCTCAACACGGGTCAGGCTCTCACCTAGCTGATTGGGCTGGTGGTAGCGCCCGTTGGTTGGCCAACGGAAAGTCTGGTTGATGCTCAACACCTGCTGTCAGGTTCTCACCTAGCTGATTGGGCCGATGATAGCGCCTGGTGGTTGGCCAAAGGAAATTTCAGTTGATGCTCAACACCCGTCGTCAGGCTCTAACCTAGCTGATTGGGCTGGTGGTAGGGCTCGGTGGTTGGCGAAAGGAAAGTCTGGTTGATGCTCAATACCCATTGTCAGGCTCTCACCTAGCTGATTGGTCTGGTGTTAGCGCCCGGTGGTTGGTTAAAGGAAAGTTCGGTTGATGATCAACACCCGCCATCAGGCTCTCACCTAGCTGATTGGGTCGGTGGTAGTGCCCGTGGTTGGCCAAAGGAAACTCCGGTTGATGCTCAACACCCGCCGTCAGGCTCCCACCTAGCGGATTGGGCTGATGGTAGCGCCCGGTGGTTGCTCTGGAGCTAAGCCCCGAGCTTCACCCGTTGTCAGGCTTTCACCTAGCTGGCAGGGCAGGAGTCCTCGATGGATGTTGTTCCTGCTCTAGAGCTAAGTCCCAAGCTACACCCGTTGTTAGGCTTTCACCTAGCTGGCAGGGCAGGGGTCCTCGGCGGATGTTGTTCTTGCTCTGGAGCTAAGTCCCGGGTCGCACCCGCTGTCAGGCTTTCACCTAGCTGGTAGGACAGGGGTCCTTGGTGGACGTTGTCCCTGCTCTAGAGCTAAGTCCCGAGCTGCACCCGCTGTGTAACACCCCGAACTCAAAAGAGGGACGGGTGACTTTTTAAGCCAAGTCTGGGACTTGGAGTAGGTGACACGGCTTGGGACCGGGTGTGTCCCAGGGCGTGTCAAGGGAGATACACGGCCTGGGACACGGGTGTGTCCCAGGGCGTGTCCTTCTCGGGTAGGTTGTGGTTTTGTGCTAAGGAGATTATACGGGCGTGTCCCAGGGCGTGTCTAGCACACGGCATGTGGCACGGGCGTGCCACATGGCCGTGTCCTTCTCGGGGGAGTCTTGGATTTTGCACACGGGCCGTGACACGGGCCCTGACACAGGTGTGTCACATGTGACACAGGCATGTCGGTGGCCGTGTCAGAGGTCGTGTTCTGGTTGGGAATTTCTGGTGACGACAAATGAGTGACATGGCCATGCACACAGCCGTGTTATAACCCGTGTTCGGCCCAGTTTTTATATTTCAGGCCCCGATCGTTGCCGTTCGTTTCTTTACTATGGGATCCGACGGCTGGGGGTTGGGTCTGAGGGTTTAAACCCGGGAATAGGGTTTAGAAACCCTCATTTCTCTTGAGTGGTTCTCTTTCTAAAGCTAGAGAGAGGAGAGAGAAAGGAGGAGGAAGAAGGGCTAGATCCGGTCACCAGCGGAGCTTCGGAGCTCCAAATCGCGAGCCGACTTTGGATCCGCGGAGGCAAGGAGATTGCGGTGCTTTCCATCTGCATAGTTTTCCATGGCGCCGAGGAAGAATGCTAGGGTAACGATTCTCATCCTAGGACATGTGAAGTCCTCTTTTCCTTTGCATAGGAAGCCCTCTCACACGAGTGTGCGATGAGTTGAGGCGTTCCTTGGGGTAGATATGTAAAGTCCCCCTTGTGTAGAGTCCGTATACGAAAACGGACATAGGCATGATGTGTGAAGCCTATCCGGACAAGTTGGTCTGGATCGGTGATGTTGCATTGCATAATAACCGGAGAAGACTCCGTGTAAATGTTTGTTTTTCGGGTTTTCTATGAGGTAGATTGCAACAGGGAGCCTTGGGGACTAACTCCAAGGTACACCCGGAAAACTGGGCAAATGCGGGATGTTGCCAACATGGTGGTCGGGGAGCCAACTTGAACATAACCGGGTTATGTGAATTGTGTGATGGAAACGGGACTCGGGGGAGTCTTGACCTGCGCATATGGCTTAAATTGTCGTTGCGGTATGAGCACGGGTCAGACGGAACCGTACCTAATCTATGTCATTCGGTGGAACCATTGGCATAGATGAGGGTCTTCGGCGGTCTATGGCTTAAATTGACGTGACCAATGCCAGGAAGATAAAATGCTCATATGGTTGGCCGTCCAAGGGATGGTGGTGAGACGGGAATGTCTATGGCTTAAATTGACGTGACGTTGGCCGATTCGCCGTAAATGTGCCCTGAGTGCACGGGGTGTGTGGTCGTGCGTGCCTGCACCTGTGATGAAGTGTGTGTTTACACTATACCGCTTGTTTATGCTAACAAAATGCAGGGAAGAGCATCACCGCCCCGAGTTGGGGGCGGGGTCATTATAATTTGGTCAGCATAGCTGACCGTTGCTTTTGTTTACCACCGTGCGGTGGATTATTGCTTGCAGGTGCTGCGGAGCCGAGTGGCAATTAGCGCCTAAAGCCAAAGTTGCTGTGCCGGCCCTCGAAGGCCATTTTTTGAGTGTTTTTCTTATGTACTCATGTGTGACCGGCCTGCGTGCCGAGGTTTGGAAGACACTTTTATTAAGCAAACTCTTGTATGGTCATAAGGCCATTTTTGATGTATTATACATTCTTATGGGTTATTCGTAGTGGAAATTCATGCTTGGCTGGGTTCTTTTATCTTTGCAACTTAATAATTTGCTTCCTCTAGGTGCTCTGTGTAGGATGTTGTGATTGGTTGAATGGTCTCAATAAGTAACCAACCGGTCTGTCCGTAGTATATGGCGTCGGGCCCCGGCCGGACCTACTGTTATATGTCATGTGACGGATAGGGGTGTTACACATTGTCAAGCTTTCACCTAGCTTGCAGGGCAGGGGTCCTCAGTGGACGTTGTTCTTGCTCTGGATCTAAGTCCTGAGTCGCACCCGATGTCAGGCTTTCACCTAGCTGGCAGGGCAGGGGTCCTCGGTGGATGTTGTTCTTGCTCTGGATCTAAGTCCCGAGCTGCATCCGCTGTTAGGTTTTCACCTAGCTGGCAGGGTAGGGGTCCTCGGTGGACGTTGTTCTCGCTCTGGAGCCAAGTCCCAAGCATGCCCCGCTGTCAAGCTTTCACCTAGTTGGAAGGTGTTGAAGTATGAGACCGGGCGGTCTGGCGGTCTATGCCTGGCGGGTTGTAGAACACGCGGTCTAGCGGTTACTCTCCAGCGGTTTGATATCCAGGCTGTTGTTGTTTGTAGTCCGGCGGTCTGGCGGCTTGTATTCGGTGGCTTGGAGACCGGGCGGTCTAGCAGTCTCCTACAGTACTCGCTCTCTTTCTCTGGTATTGTCGAGCAGTTAGCCCATTGTCTAACCGCGCGTCTTGTTCGGTCTGCTTATTTTTAACTGCACAATCTCTGTACATTTTTTAGTCCCACATTGTTAGTTTGTACTCTCTCCCCTCTCCTCCATTCTATAAAAGGGAGGTCATACCTTTGTAAATGATATCTTTTTGGATAATAAAACTTTCAATTATTCAAAGTTCCGGCTTGTTTTCTAGTGGTTTGTTCGCTACTTTCACATGGTATCATAGGACTCGATTTTCTCCTCCTGATTCTGTGCCCCTCTCTGACCGCGCGACCTGTCCGCGTAGCTTGCTTCTTCTTCTCCTCGCGACCTATTTTCGCGGCTTGTTTCTTCCGCCTGTTTGCTTGCGCCCTGTTCGCGCAGCCTGTTTCTTTTGCTTGCTTCTTGATTGCGACCTGTTCTAGTCACCGCGTCCTGTCGTCGCGACCTGTTTTTGCCTTGTTCGTCTTTCTCCTCCCAGCAACCCCCTCTTCTGTTCGTACGGTCTGTCTTCTAGCTGCCCGACTTATTTCCCTCTGCTTGGTTCTGTGGTATCATAGGACTCGATTTTCTCCTCCTGATTCTGTGCCCCTCTCTGACCGCGCGACCTGTCCGCGCAGCTTGCTTCTTCTTCTCCTCGCGACCTATTTTCGCGGCTTGTTTCTTCCGCCTGTTTGCTTGCGCCCTGTTCGCGCAGCCTGTTTCTTTTGCTTGCTTCTTGATTGCGACCTGTTCTAGTCACTGCGTCCTATCGTTGCGACCTGTTTTTGCCTTGTTCGTCTTTCTCCTCCCAGCAACCCCCTCTTCTGTTCGTACGGTCTGTCTTCTAGCTGCCCGACTTATTTCCCTCTGCTTGGTTCTGTGGCTTGGTCGTGGCTTTTCTGGCCGCTGGTGTCTGACATCGTGACCGCTGCAGCTCTCCTTCTTCCTTTCCCGCAGCTTGTTTCATAACCGCGCGGCTTCCTGTTGCTTTCTTCTATGGCTGTTTCTGAGAATTCAACTTCCACCACTCCTGTAGCCAATCCGGATCCGCCTCCTCCTCCTACTCCTTCCGGAAACCTTAGCACGATTTCTAAACTAATTGGTTCCAACTATCCGGATTGGAGTGTTTCTTTCACCTTTCTCCTTCGCTCTCAGCGCAAACATCATCACCTCACCGATGACCCTCCTCCTCCAGATTCTGCTCAATTTGATGATTGGGATGCGAGTGATGCTCTTGTCCGCACTTGGCTGGCTAACAGCCTATCTGATGAATGCCTTCCCGTCATACGCCATGATGAGACGGTCAAGGCCACATGGCTTCACCTTGCTGCTCTTTACTCGAAGGGGACCCAGACGTCCCGTATCTATACTCTCTATGCAGACCTCTTCGCTCGTCCTTCCATAACTCCTGTTGCGGTTTATCAGCAGGTTCAGGCCCTTAGCGCTGAGATCCTCCAGAATCGCCCCTTCTCTGCGAACTTGGCCGAGCAACACAAACACTTCCAGGAACTCCTAGTTGTTTGTTATCTTCTGCGACTCCCCGAGTCTTTTGATATGATCCTCCAGTAGATCTTGGGTGAAGCAGAGTCTCCCACCTTGGATGCCACCGCGGCTCGCATCACCATAGTTACTTCGCTGCTCCAGCGCCCTCTGTTGTCCTCCCCTTCTCCGCGACGCCTATGCTCACCAAACTCAGCGGGGCGGCACTAGTGGCCGCTGCCAGTCAGGCGCGCGCGGTCATTTCAGGTTCCTTTGCTCTCACTGTGGTCGTACCGGCCATTCTATTGACCGTTGCTGGTAGAAACATCCTCATCTTTGCCCCTCTGGTGATACTTATTCCTCAACATCCGCCTCCTCTCGGCCTTCTGCCTCTGTGGCCACGACCTCGGGTAGTGCTCACATCGTTACCCAAGGTAAATGGTTGATTGACTCTGGTGCTACAAATCACATGACCGGCAATCCTCAATGTTTCTTTCTCCTTGAAACGCATGATTGGTTACCCCCGGTTCTTGTTGCGGATGGTTCTCCTTCCCCGGTTCATGGGACGGGCATGGTTCAACTTACCCTGTCGCTTCGCTTAGCGGACACCCTCTATGTCTCGAAGTTCCCTTGCAATTTACTATCCGTTACTACCTTATGCAAGCAACTTCAGTGCTCTGTCTTATTCACTCCTACTTCTTGTTGTTTTCAGGACCCGCGGACCCAACGGACGATTACAACTTGGACTGAGAGTGGCGGCCTCTACTTCCTCGGCAACATTTCCGCTCTGTCTGCCTTCTCTTCCTCGTCTACCGATCTGCTTTAATGGCATCTTCGCCTTGGACATCCTCCAGCTCGGATTCTTCATCAGCTTCTGCCCAACTTACCTCAAACCAGTCCTCCGCTCGACTGTGATGCGTGTCAGCTGGGCAAACATCACCGCTCCTCCTTCCCGCCGAAGCAAGGTTGTGGTTCCTCTTGCCCGTTTGATCTCATTCATTCTGATGTCTGGGGTCCTGCTCATGCTCTCACTGTTGGTCGGGGTAGTTCTTACTTTGTAACTTTCATTGATGATTTCTCTAGATGTACCTGGGTGTATCTATTAAAAGATCGCTCTGAACTCTTTTCTGTATGGCAATCCTTTTATAATATGATTAAAACTCAGTTTGATATTTCTATTAAAATTCTTCTCTCTGATAATGCTAGAGAGTATCTTAGTCATGAGTTTTCATCTTTTTGTATGCAACATGGTCTTGTTCATCAGACCAGCTGTGTTTACACCTCCCAACAAAATGGGGTGGCGGAGCGTAAAAACTGCCATCTCCTCGATGTCGCTCGTACTCTCATGACGCAGATGCAGGTGCCTCGCTCCTATTGGGGCTATGCTGTTCTCCTCGCCTGCTATCTCATCAATCGCATTATCTCTACTGTTCTTCATGGCAAGACCCCCTTCTCCATTCTCTACCCAGGCAAGGAACCCTTTCCTCTCCCTCTTCGTATCTTTGGGTGTACGGCGTTTATGCATGCTCCGTCCGCTACCCGTGACAAGCTTTCCCCCGTTCTACAAAATGTGTCTTTTTGGGTTACTCGACCACTCAAAAAGGCTATTGTTGCTTTGACCCCGTTCTGCGCAAACAGTTTGTTTCTGCGGATGCCACCTTCTTCGAAAATGCATCCTACTTCTCATCTCAATCCCCACTTCCTCCTGATGTCTCTGACTCTCCACCATCACTTTTTGTTTCTTCCACGCATATCGACGTCTCCCCTCCAACATCCGCTCCTCCTCCGTCTACTCCTCTCCCTGTTATACCCCTTTACCCTTGTCCCTCTTCTCTGTAACCGTCTCTCTAGTCCCGAGCCAGCTATCTCCACCACGGATGCTCTAGTCCATGAGGCCCAAGACGACCTGGATCTTCCCGTTACTCCACGCAAAGGGGTGCGGGCGAGCACCCAACACCCGCTTGTGGCTGTTGTTTCCTATGATCGGTTTACTCCTTCTCGCAGGAATTTTGCTTTGGCTATCTCGGCTACTACTACTCCCCGCACCTACCAGGAGGCTCTTGTTATTCCTCATTGGAAATCTGCCATGGATTAGGAAATTGCCTCTTACTGAAAGGGGTACCTGGACCCTTATTTCTCCACCAGTGGGTACTGATGTGGTTAGCTGTCGCTGGGTGTTTGTTGTGAAGTTTCGCTCAGACGGTACTGTGGAACGCTACAAGGCCCGACTGGTGGCCAAAGGCTTTACTCAGACTTATGGGGTTGACTACTTTGATACCTTCTCCCCAGTTGCTCGCCTTAGCACCATCCGAGTTCTTCTCTCTATGGCCGTCAACCGGGATTGGGCTATTTCCCAGCTTGATGTCAAACATGTCTTTCTCTATGGGGATCTTTACGAGGACGTTTACATGGAGCAACCTCCGGGGTATGTTGCTCTGGGGGAAACATGAGTATGCCAGTTGAAGAAGGTCATCTATGGCCTAAAACAGAGCCCTCGGGCATGGTTCAACAAGTTCAGTGACATTGTGGCTGCCATCGGCTTTGCAAGAAGTTCGGCTGATCACTCGTTGTTTATTCGCAAAACCGCATTGGGCATTGTGGTTTTGGTGGTGTATGTAGATGATATTCTTCTTACCGGCAATGACCAGGATGGGGTGGACTTGATAAAGAAACACCTCTGTAAACACCTTGTCACGAAGGATATGGGCTCCCCGAAATACTTTTTGGGGATAGAAATCTCTCGGAAGCCCGACTCGCTTGTACTCTCCCAACGGAAGTATGCTCTTGATATTCTACGAGAGGAAGGATTGACTGGTGCCAAACCAGCACGGTATCCCATGGCTACTGGAGAAGACAAAACATGGACAGATGACTCACCTCTTATATCCGATGCCACGAGGTATAGACGTCTGGTGGGCAAACTCATTTATCTCGCGGTGACCAGACCCGACATCGCCTATGTTGTAGGCAAGGTTAGTCAGTTCATGCAAGCTCCTAGAGAATGTCATCTTCAGTCTTCCTTGAAGATATTAGAGTATGTCAAAACAGCATCGGGAAAAGGACTACTCTTTCAGAAGCATGGTCATCTGAGAGTTGAAGCCTACTCAGACTCAAGCTATGCGGATGATAAAGGTGACCGTAAATCTACATCTGGCTTTTGCACATTTATTGGAGGTAATCTTGTGAGCTGGAAGAGAAAGAAGCAATCTGTTGTCTCAAGGTCCAGTGTAGAAGCTGAATATCGGAGTATGGCGTCAACCACGTATGAACTAAAATGGTTGCGGGCTCTCATGCTTGACCTATGAGAGGTCTACGACTATCCACTTCCTATGTTCTATGACAACAAGGCCACTATATACATATCCAAAAATCCGGTCTTCCATGAGAGAACGAAACATATAGAAGTCGACTGCCATTTCATCCGGGAAGAGGTCTTGAAGAGACAGATTTGCACTCCGTTCGTCACCTCCGACAAAGAGTTGGCAGATATCTTCACCAAGCTAGTTTCTACTTCCTTATTCCACATTTGTGACAAGCTGGGCATGATTGATATCTATGCTCCAGCTTGAGGGGGAGTGTTGAAGTATGAGACTGGGCGGTCTGGCGGTCTATGCCTGGCGGGTTGTAGACCGCGCGGTCAAGCGGTTACTCTCCAGCAGTTTGATATCCAGGATGTTGCTGTTTGTAGTCTGACGGTCTGGCGGCTTGTCTCCGGTGGCTCTGAGACCGGGCAGTCTAGCGGTCTCCTACAACATCTCGTTCTCTTTCTCTGGTATTGCCGAGCGGTTAGCCCATTGTCTAACCGCGCGGCTTATTCGGTCTGCTTATTTCTAACCGCACAATCTCTATACATTTTTTAGTCCCACATTGTTAGTTTGTACTCTCTCCCCTCTCCTCCATTCTATAAAAGGGAGGTCATACCTTTGTAAATGATATCTTTTTGGATAATAAAACTTTCAATTATTCAAAGTTCTGGCTTGTTTTCTAGTCGTTTGTTCGCTACTTTCACAGAAGGGCAGGGGTCCTCAGTGAATGAAGTTGTTGCCAATCAACACAAGACATCTGAAGTTGTACTTGGGTAAGAGGCAAGAGGGATAGGTCACGAGGGAAACCAGGGGTTAGACCTAACAATCCCTAGGCGAGCAGGTAGTGGCGAGCTGGGATCTCTGCAACCACCATGGGGTGGCACTATCTAACAAGGCAGCGTTAAAAATGGTGAGCCGAGAGCTCGACATCTACTAAAGAAGGGTGAGACGAGGTGGTTCTCGACAACGACACTCCATCTTATCGAGATTTTACTTGGGAAATTGTGTTTATAACAAGTCTCTAAAGGGAAGGATTCCCGAAGCGAGCTGGATGGTCGGAGGCCCAGCTCGGCGAGTAGCCTAGCCCTACTATCAAGGGTTGGCGAGATCTTGGGGTCTCTGTGCGGGTACGTATCCTAACTCAAGTACACTCTAACGGTGAATGCTATCCTAGCGAGGTCGCGCAGTGAAGGGGCAACACGCGCGTGAGTACAGTATAGAGAGTACACACAAAAAATCGAAGGAAGATTCGGCAAAGTAGTTTTTAATGAATGTACATATCATTACAAAAGGGAGCTCGCCTCGGCGATGTTACAAAAAAGAGTGAGAGAGATTTACAGAAATAAAGCAAAAAAAGGGTAGGCGAGCTAGCTCTTGCCCTCCCCTCCCGAATTGTCATCCTTATAGCCGAAGATATCCTTGAAGAGCGAGCCGAAGCTATCTTCCTTCTCGCCAGGGGGAAGCAGGAGGGGAGAACAACTCCATCACCAAGTTCCTCGCAGTTATCTCCTCACAACCTTTCGTCAACACCTGCATGTCTTGCATAACTTGCAGGGTGTAGTTGGCGGTGCTGATTGAGTTGACACGCAGCTTCTTGGCGACCTCCGCCTCGCTGAAGATTTTTTGCTTGTGCACTGGGGGGCTCGGCTCAGCTCGCCTCCAGAGGGTAGGAGGAGGATGTCCATTAGGCGAGCGATCTCGCCCTAGAGGCCCTTGTTCTGCTCCTCAAATGCCTTGTTTTTCTCCTCCAGCTCGGCGGCACGAGTGCGCATGCGATCTGCGGTCTTGGTATCCTGCCAGGCAAGAAAAAGTAAGAAATTGTGGAAAACCCAAGTAAAAAGGAGAAGGAGTCAGCCGATACTTACCACTCCCGACGGCATTGTTGCTGATAATGTTCTCGGCGATCCCCAGCCACCTCTCCAGGTCAGCGGCGTCGTCCTTCGCGACATCCTGCTTCTGCTCCGTCTTCGCCAAGTTGTGGATGAGGTGGAAGCGGCGGCAAGTCGACATGTGTGTGAGCTCCAGCGCGCGCATTTGAGCTCGCAATCACTCATGGGCAAGCCGCTAAAGGCTCATGTAGTTATAGGCTGCGGCGTCCTCACGGCCGTGCAGCTCGAACCCTAGGGCATAGGCGTGCCCGCTAGGAGGGTAGTGCTCCGACCAGGAGGGTACTGCTCTGACCAGGAGGGAATGAGAGTGGAGATGGAGACTCAGTGAGCCTGCTCGTCCCAATGGACTATCGGCTCACCGAGCCGGTCCTTTGCCTTCCCACCGAGACCAAAGTTTCGGTGGTCCTTTGGCAGACCCGGCTCGCAGGCCGCGAGCTCCTCGGCGGCGTTGGAGGCAGGCAGGTCGCCTCCGCCCTGGTCTTTCTCTGGCGACTTCTCCGGCGTGGTCTCTGGCGAGCTCATGTATATTTGTTTTTGTTGTTGTCTCCCCATGGAGACCATCATTGCCTTCTTCATCTTCTTTTGCGGCGGGGGACGGTGAGGCGAGCTGGAGCTCGTGGGGTCAGGTCGCTTCTTGCTGGATGAGGGCCTGGCGAGACCTAACTCGCTCCGGCAAGCCTCAACGGCTTTGTTGGTACCCTAGGTTTTGATTTGAGTTTAGTATTCTCTTTCTGTCTCTTGACCCAAGATTTATCTATGGTCAAAGGTTAGTTGATAGGATAGATTCTCTAGTTGTGTAGAATTAACTGTCCAGATGAAAATCTGGCTAAGTAATTTTTCGTTCGACTATGGTCGAACGCCGCTCGACTATCGTCTATCGGCTGATCGACGATCGTCTATCATTTGGTCGACGTTCTGTCTGCGTTGATAGTTCGACTATCTGTTGATAGGTCGACTATCTGTTTTGTTTGATAGTTCGACTATCTGTTGATAGGTCGACTATCTGTTTTCCCTTGATAGTTCGACTATCTGTTGATAGGTCGACTATCTGCTCTTCGTTGATAGTTCGACTATCTGCTTGGATAGTTCAACTATCTGATAGTTCGACTATCTGTTGATAGGTCGACTATCTGCTTTCTGTGATAGCTCGACTATCTGTTGATAGGTCGACTATCTGCTCTTTTTTGAAAAGTTCGACTATCTGCTTGGATAGTTCAACTATCTGATAGTTCGACTATCTGTTGATAGGTCGACTATCTGTTTTGCTTTGATAGGTCGACTATCTGTTGATAGGTCGACTATCTGTTTTCTGTGATAGGTCGACTATCTGCTTGATAGGTCGACTATCTGTTTTGCTTTGGTAGTTCGACTATCTGTCCTGATAGATCGACTATCTGATAGCTCGACTATCTGTTCTGATAGGTCGACTATCTGCTGAGGTAGTTCGACTATCTTCTTTGATAGCTCGACTATCTGGATCGTTCGACTATCTGTCCGATAGGTCGACGATCTCCGTGCTTCGGTCGACGATCTCCGAGGATCGTTCAACGTTTTGCTATATGTTTTAAATAGTTTTGTCGTCTTCTGTGATGTGATTAATTTCATAATTATTTTGGCACATTTTATAAAAGATTATTTGAATAAATTGTGATAACATTTTCATGCAATATCTATTCCATTCCTTATGCATGAGCTAATCTTTTTCTGACAAAGTCGTTTGTCTTATTAGCTGAGATATGATTTCTGCTTTATCTGCCAGGCTGTCCTTTATAGCCGTTAGACTCAAAAAGTCTTCCTTGGCTGTAAAGAGTCTTTTCTGATATGACTTTCTCTTGTATTATTTCATCAGAATTATTTACAGCTTCTTAGAAAGCTTTATCCTCTTATAGGATATCTGTCTGCAGTATTTTTGTTTTGCTTTATGCTTTTTGCAGCCCAGCTTGCAGAGTTCAGTAGAAGACAAGATTCAAACTCAAGTAAGAGCCGTTGCTGTTGCTGCTATATAAAGACTTATTTGAAGAAAGAAATAAACTAGCTCTCAGATACCAAAAAGCTATCAGCAGCATTCAAGCTTAAGAACTTACAGTTTTCAACTGCTCTCAGCTCATTCACATCTAACTGAGAAGAAGTTTTAGTTCTTCACTCTTCTTCAACCTGAGTTCTCCTGCCTCCAGGAAGATTTACACTCAGAGCTTTTTGAAGAAGAATAAGAAGAAGATAGCTGCCTAAAGAAGAAATTTTATTTCATATTATTTATCTTCTTGTAGCTTTTTCCTTCAGTATTTTCTTAAGTGTTTCTGCACTGAAGCAAGACTTCACCTGGACGTTCTTTTAGCCAGGGGGAGCCTTGATTCTTTTAGAGCTTTCTAGCTCAGTGCAAGTTATTGTGCTTCTCTAATCTATTGTAAAATAGAGAAGACACCTTAACCTCCTTTCCCCCTTCTGTACAAGGTTATTACTCCCTTCAAAAGTATCCCTTGGTGGCAGGGCACCTGATCAAAAACCTGTGTTGGTTTTTAGACACCTGATCAAAAGTCTAAAGGGTTTCTGGATCTACCTGAAGCAGATCTTGTTGGTGGCAGGGCACCTGATCAAAAACCTGAGTGGATTCCTACCTTGTTGGTAGAAGAGTGGACGTACCCAAGTTGTTTGGGGAACCACTATAAATTCCTTGTGTCGTCTGGATTGTTTATTTATGTCTCTGTGCTGATTGCCTGTGATTAGATTTTAACTAGGTTTATTAGTTGCTGTTTAGGATTCCAAGCCTTAACTGTAATTACAGTTGGCTGCCTTTTGTGCACATCACTTGTGTTAGGCTTTAAGGTTTAATCTCAAATATCTATAACTTTCATTTCGCAATTAACTCCAAGGGAGTTGAGTAGACAGTCAACTTTGCTAGTGTAATTTCTGATTACTCTATTCACCCCCCTCTAGAGTAGTATCTATCCCCTTTTCTTTCAATTGGTATCAGAGGGAGGTTGACTGACTGAATAGGCTAACACCTAAGTCACAAGATCCTGATAGATACCAAAGTTTATAGATATTCACCTTCACTATCATGGCCCAGTTCAAGGATTACTCTAGCACCAGACCTCCAGCATGCAACTTAGCCAAGTTTAGCATCTGGAAGGCAAGGATTAAATTATATATGAACTCTATTGATGAGAGTATTTTTGCTTCTATTTTGACAGGACCACCAAGATCACCTGCTGCAGCTACTGCCTCATCATCAACTGATATGAGTGCAGTGCCTCCTCCAGACTACAATGATGAATACAAAAAGGCAAAGATAGTAGATGCCAAGGCAATGAACATTCTGGCTCAGACAATGTCTGATGAAGTATTCCAGAAGGTTGCTGACTGCTCCTCAGCAAAAGATATGTGGGATACACTGAACCAGATTGTAGTTGGTTCAGCTAATGAAAGGAAGGACAGAAGGTCCAACCTTATCTCACAGTATGAGAATTTCAAGAAAACTGATGCTGAATCAGTTGAAGCTATGTACACAAGGCTCAGCTCAATCATCAATGAGCTGAGGACTCTTGACAAGGATATTTCATTGACAGAGGTCAATGATAAGATTCTTATGTGCTTCCCTAGCACATGGGATCTGAGGATCTGGCCTATCAAGGAGGCAGAAGCACAACAGAAATCTCAACAGAAGCCCTTCTCGGCAAGCTCAAGTCTTTTGAGCAAGTGCTGAAGTCCAGGGAAGCTGAAGCTGAAGCAAAGACCCCAACTCCTACAAGAAAAGAGAAAACCCTTGCTCTCAAAGCTGCTGACACTTCTGAAGGCAGCCAGTCCAATGAGGAACTGATGGCATTATTTGCCAAAAGGTTTCTCAAGATGGGAAGGAAAGACTTCAGAAGGAAGTCTTCAAAGTATGAAGAAAAACCAAGGTATGATCGCACTCCTACTAAAGAAATAATCTGTTATGGTTGTAGGAAGCCTGGACATATTCTTCCAGATTGTCCAGAGGAAAAGAATAAAGATAAAAGGAAAGACAAGGATCAGCACAGGAAGCATTCCAAGCCATCCTCCTACAAGAACAAAAAGAAGGAGAGAGGCTTTGTTGTTGAAACCTGGAGCGATTCTGATGAGGAATTTTCCTCCTCAAACTCCAGTGAGGATGAAGAAGAAAAGAAGGCAAAGGAAGTTTGCCTGATGGCAATTGATGCCTGCAGCAATCACTCAGCTGCAGAGAGTTCAGATTCTGATGAAGAAATGCCAACTGAAGATGAGGTATTGTCATCTTATGATTTTACATCTAATGAATTTAAATTAGATTTTAAATCTTTGTGTTTAGATTTAATTAGCTCTGAAAAGGAAATAAAAGAGCTTAGAATTAAACTAGCTGAATCTGAATTAATTTCTAATGAAAATATTAGGTTAACAGCAGAACTCACTACTTCTAGTGAAGAAATAAAATTCCTTAAGAATGAATTAGGTAAGTCAAAAAGGTTAGAAGAATCTCTGAATGCTAGAAGCCTTAAGTTGCTTGAAATAACCAGCATGTCTAACACTAGGTCAGGCAATAACAAATTAGGCTTAGGAGCATCTTCTAGTGAACCCCCAATCATTCTTAAAAACCAACTTTCAACTCCAGTGAATTTTATTTCATCTAGTGGAATAAAAAACACTGAGCAAGTTAACCAAGTTAATAGAGCTTTAAATAAAGCTAAAAGAGAGAAAAGAAAACAAAAATTTAAGGAATTACAAAGGGCGTCGAACGCTGCTCGACGATCGCAGGCCCAGTGGTCGAACGGAGATCGACGATCTGGGTACCAATCGTCGAACGCCGATCGACGTTTTCAATATGAATTTCAAAACTCCAACCAGAACTTTAGAAACCAGAATGAAAATAGAAACCCTAGGTTCATTGACCCATCATCTGCATGGAGAATCCCACCTAGGAGATCTTACCCGTTAGGTTATCACCCTCAGCCTGCTTATTCATTTATTTCCAGTTTTTCTTATGTGAAAAACAAGGGACTCATGGTTACCTGAGTCCACAATGTTTAATTGATTTATTTGCAGGTGAAGACCAATCCTATCACTCAAAACAAGTGGTATTTGGATAGTGGTTGCTCCAAGCATATGACAGGAAATAAAGAACATTTGTCAAGGTTCAAGGCAAAGCTTTGCCCAAAGGTAATCTTTGGAGATTGAAGCTGTGGTCAAACTGAAGGCTATGGCAGGATGACAATTGGAGCTGTAGCATTCAAGAGAGTTGCTTATGTAACTGGACTGAAGCATAATCTAATTTCAATAAGTCAGTTATGTGATGCTGGATACCAGGTATCATTTTCTAACTCCCTTTGTAATATTACTTTAAATAATAATGTTGTATTAGTAGGTATTAGACAAGGTAACATTTATTTAGTAGATTTTAACTCAACTCACTCTGAAATCTGCTTATTTAATGAAGTAACCAATAACAATACTTTATGGCATAAAAGGCTTAGCCATGTTAACCTCAAGAATATATCTAGGTTATCTAAACACAACCTTGTTAGAGGTTTACCTTCTTGCCCCTACAAGAAGGAGAGCCTATGCAAGGCTTGTCAACTAGGCAAGCAAACCAAGAATTCATTTAAATCAGTAAATAAAAGTGATTCTCCTAGAATCCTGTATTTATTACATTTGGACCTATTTGGCCCAATAAATGTACAAAGTTTAGGAGGGAAGTATTACACCCTAGTCATTGTAGATGACTTCTCTAGGTTCACTTGGGTGTTCTTTTTGAGAACTAAGGTTGATAACTTCAAAGCCCTTACAGATTTTCTATTATGTGTGCAGACTGAGTACTCTACTCATGTGGCCTTGATCAAAAGTGATCATGGTACTGAGTTTGACTCTCTTCTCATGCAAGAATTCTGTGAGAGAGAAGGTATCAAACATAGCTTCTCAACTCCTAGAACTCCCCAACAAAATGGGGTAGTTGAAAGGAAGAATTGAACCCTGATTGAAGCTGTTGGCACATTGTTGGCAGATGCTAATATGCCTCTTTCCTATTGGGCAGAAGCTGTTAGCACAGCCAACTATGTCTTGAATAGAAGTCTGATACACAAGCTTAAGTGTAAAACTCCTTATGAGTTGCTTAAAGGAAAGAAAACTAAAATAAAGTTATTTTAGAGTATTTGGTTGTGTAGTTTATATTCATAATAATAATTATGAATACCTTAGAAAATTTGAAGCAAAAGCTTCAATGGGAATTTTTCTTGGATATTCCCAAGTAAGCAAAGCTTATAGGGTATTTAATAAATCATCTTCTAAAATTGAAGAGTCTGTTCATGTATCCTTTGATGAATCCCAAATGTTTTACAAGGAGAAGGAAACTTCCTCTTCCTCAAGTTCATTGCAGGTACAAGAATCTACCAAAGATGTCACTCAAGAGATTCTCCATCTTTCAACTCTTCATATCACTGAATCAGACAATGATGAAGACCTTGCAGAGGTTGTTGTTGTTCCACCAATAGTAGATCAAATTCCTCCTGAGGAATTAATCTCAACTATTGCTGAAGATCACATCCCACCTGCTGATGTTGTCACACTTAGAGATCATCCTACATCTCAAGTGATAGGAGACATATCAGCTGGTGTTCAAACAAGACATCAGTTAAGACAGGATGTGATGCATGCTTGTTTCCTCTCACAGATTGAGCCCCTCACCATTAAAGATACTGAGCTAGATCCCCACTGGATCATTGCTATGCAAGAGGAACTCAATCAGTTTGAGAGATGTAAAGTATGGACTTTGGTTCCAAGACCTAAAGGCCAACTGATCATAGGCACCAAGTGGGTGTATAGAAACAAGTTGGATGCAAATGGAATCATTGTAAGGAACAAAGCTAGGCTTGTAGCTCAGGGCTACAGACAGGAGGAAGGTATAGATTATGACCAAACTTTTGCTCCTGTTGCAAGGCTAGAGGCAATAAGGATCTTCTTAGCCTATGCAGCCTATATGAAGTTTAAAGTTTTTCAGATGGATGTCAAAAGTGCCTTTCTAAATGGTGAGCTAAAGGAAGAGGTATTTGTTGAACAACCACCTGGGTTTGTTTCTTCAACTCAGCCCTCACATGTATTCAAGTTGCAAAAAGCTCTTTATGGACTCAAACAAGCACCAAGAGCCTGGTATGAGACTCTAGCTAGTTTCCTGTTAGAGCACAACTTTGTTAGGGGAGTAGTTGATAGAACCCTTTTCGTCAAGCACCACAAGGACACAATCCTGTTAGTTCAAGTGTATGTGGATGACATTATTTTTGGTTCCACTGATCCCAAACTATGCAAAAAGTTCTCTAACTTGATGCATTCCAAGTTTGAGATGAGTAATATGGGTGAGTTATCTTACTTTCTTGGTCTCCAAGTAAAGCAAGATGTTGATGGCATCTTCATCTCCCAATCCAAATATGTCAAGGAATTGGTAAAGAAGTTTGGGATGGCTGATGCTTCAGCAATGCATACACCTATGGCTACTAATGTAGTTATTGATTCTGATGATCAGGGAAAGCCTGTTGATCAAAAGAATTATAGGGCCATTGTTGGTTCCCTATTGTATTTAACTGCAAGTAGGCCAGACATAATGTTTGCTACATGCCTTTGTGCTAGATTCCAGGTCAACACCAAGGAATCTCATCTGATTCTTCTCAAGAGAATCTTGAGATACCTGAAGGGATGTCCAAATCTAGGACTTTGGTACCCAGCTGAGTCAGAATTTGAATTAATTGGATATTCTGATTCTGATTATGCTGGTTGTCGAGTTGACAGGAAAAGTACCTTAGGAACTTGTCAGTTCCTGGGAGAGAGATTGGTCTCTTGGTTCTGTAAGAAGCAGGCCTCTGTCTCAACCTCAACTACAGAAGCTGAATATATAGCAACTGCTAGTTGTTGTTCACAGATCCTGTGGATACAAAATCAACTTTTGGATTATGGGTACTCACACAAGAACACTAAAATCATGTGTGATAGTACCAGTGCTATCTCTATTGCACAAAATCCAGTGCACCACTCTAGAACGAAACACATTGAGATCCGGCACCATTTCCTGAGATATTGTGTGGAAAAAAACAAGATCAGCCTTGAGTTCATATCCACAGACCTTCAAAGAGGTGATATATTCACCAAGCCCTTAGATGAACAGAAGCATCTGTTCTTTTTAGTTCAACTAGGCATGATTAATGGAAGAGACTAAGTGTGACGTTTGCCTTGTTGAAACTTGTTCGAAGATAGTCGAACGACGTTCGAAGATAGTCGATCGGATCAAGCCTATCGTCGACCCTTGGTTGAAGATAGCTTATCTGCTTGAAGATCGTTGACCGGCGTTCGAAGATAGTCGAACAGGTCGAGCTTATCGTCGATCTATAGTTGACGACAGCTTGCTGTTTGTGAAGACAGAAATAGTCGAACGATTGATCGACTACTCTGCCTCAGGACCGATCGTCGAACGACCGTTCGACCATCATCTCCAGTATCTTTTAAATAGATCGACGATCGTTGTTTTAATATAAAGCCGATGGTCGACCTAGGTTAAGAGATAGTTGCTTTTATCGTCAACGGAGAACGTCTTTTCGCATTCTGTCTTCCCGCTTGCTCTTTGTCTTGCGATTTCTGCCGCTCCGTCCTCGCCGTCTCTCCCTCGTCTTCTCCAGCCCTCTCGATGGCGATTTCTCCAGCGCTCCTGGCAGTAGTAAAGTTTGATGCAGGATTCAGTATAGATTTCGACTCCTTCAGCTGCTGCGAACCCGGAATAGTGGAAATTCTAAATCTGTGCAAAGATCAAGGGTTAGAGAAGCTCATGTCCTCCAGAATAAAGATAAACACTCAAGAGATCAAAGAGTGGGCATTCACTTCGTCTTCAACTGATGATTCGATGACCGGAACCATTGGCGGAGAAGAGGTAACATTGACTCTCGCTATTTTAACAGAAATATTTGGATTGATAAATGGAGAAGAAGAGTACGAGCAAGATGCCCCAGAGTTTGGGAGGATGCTGATAGAGCTGGGACATGCCGAAGGCATTCCCTCTAAGCTGCTGAAAATAAATTTTCCATTTAATATTAAGTTTCTTGCTGAAATAGTTGGAAAAGTGCTACTGGGAAAGCACTCTGCCCACGACAATATTACAAGGCAGCAGTTTGCACTGATGTGTGCAATTGTGAATAAGAAACAGATCAATTGGGCAGGAGTATTATTTGATTTGATCAGGAAAAAGAATGGCAAGAAAGAAGTTACCCTGGGTAGGGTAGTTGGGATTTTTCTGAAGGAGAAATATCCCCATCTGTTAATTTTAGCTGCTACCTCCATAAACGCCAGCAAGAAGATGGATCCATCCCTGTTCGCCAAATGGAAAAGGACCTTCCTGAAGCCCGCTCCCGCAGGGGTTGTTCCAGTGACATCTGAGAGCACCAGGACTGCCGCAATCACTCCTCCCCTTCAAGAAGCTGGCTCAGCAAACCTCTCCCTTCCATCTTCTTCATCTGCTTTGCCGTCTATTTCAGTTGAAGTTCCATCAACCTCAATTGAAGTACGACCTTTTGCATCTCCTCCTGCATCTCCTCTCCCGTCTCATCTTACTAGGATATCTCATCCTAGTTTTGATTTGTTGGTTTCTGAGATTTCTACTCCTCCTCAGTCTCCAATTCCCTCTTCTGATCACATTGATCACCCTGCTTCCACTCATCCATCTCCAGTTCCATCTCCATCTCCAGTTCATTCTCCAGTCCATCATACCATCCCTGCTGATCATCCATCCTCTGAAATTCCCCCATCATCTTCATCATCATCCTTTGAAATAACTCCAGCATTTATTTCTAGCATTGTGGAGTTAATTACCCCCTCAATCAAAATTATGATTGAAGCGGCAATTGCTCCTCTTGCTTCTTCTATCTCCTCTTTGACTGCTGCTATTCAGGCACTCTCAAAGTCTGCTGAGCCCTCTTCCTCTAGGGGCCTGGTTTCAGTATCTACTGAAATCAGGCAGGGGGAGATGCTTGATGAAGATGTCTCTGAGCAGCCTTTGGCCTCCCCTCCAGCAGATCATCATGCAGTGGCAGAAAAAGCAATAGAAGATTCAGCTCCTCCTCCTCTATCTGAAAAGGAAATTTCTGATGCATTATTGAAATCTGAATTTATTGTCAAAGCTTGCTTAGAAGAATGTTCTACTCCCTTGGTCGCCCTGTACCTAGAAGGAATTATCACTTCCTTTCTAGATGAATTGTGGGAGTTAGGACACGCAGTGGTCGATTCTGAAGGTATTCCCTTTACTTACTTTTTAGAATTGTTAACTGATATGCTTGTATGGGAATATTTGGAAGGGATGATTAGATGTCATTTAGAAAAATTTTATTCATAATACTATAGATAAAATGGAAGAAGTTTTTCAAGAACCTGATCTCCTACCAGCTACAGAAGCTCAGTTTGAACCAGAACAAGTTGCTCAGCCAGAAGTGCAAGCAGAACTGGTCACCATGACAGTTTCTGATCTACAAGAAAAAGCTGCAGATGCCCCATTTGAAAAATCTACTGTATGGGATGATTCCCCGGGTTTGGATTTAGATGCTCTCCTGGCACAGGATGCCATGGAAGAAGAAGTAGAAAAAGCTGCTCTAAAGGAAAAGGAAAGAGCTTTGAAAGATGCAATTGACCCATATGATCTGTCTGTTTCTTCTAATTCTGAAGATGAAATTGATTCTGATGAGTCTGCTGAGTCAAAAAGAAAAAGGATTGCTAAAAAGAAAAGGAAAGTTGTAGCTCCTCCTCCTCCTAATCCAGATAATGATACCCCTTATTATATATTGAAAGGAATTGATCCTAAGTCAAAAGACTTCCAGCATTGGATGTTATTTTCTAAGAACCAGCAAAAGCAAAGGAAAAAGTCAAAGAGGTATGACTCTCCTGTCCCAAGATGGAATCCTAGAGGTCCTCCTCCTCCACCTCCAAGTGCAGGAGCCTCAGGAAACTTATCTTCAAAACCTGCTGCTCAGTCTGAAAGATTAAATTCATCTCAGTCAGCTCAAAGGAGAAGTTCACAAGGATACCAAGGTAAAAGTCAAACTGGCTATCAAAGACCTGATGCTATTAAAGAACAAGTAAAGGAGGTAGTGTATCAAAGACCAACATTTTCTCCTCCTTATTCTAAAGAAATCAAAAGCTCAACCTCTCCTAAGCCAGTTCATTCTGTGAAGGATGCTCCAAAAGGTAAGCAATTTATTTTATCTGAAAATTCTAGCAAGACATTTGCTAAGTTTGCTCCTCCTTGTTATCTAGTTATTCAGGATAAAGAACCAGTTGATACTTCTTCTGAGATTGTTTATGAAAGCCCAGAGCTTGATCCTAATTTTAGGATGGCTCGTTTTCTTGAACTGGTTGGAGCAGCTCAAATTAAGAAAGCAAAAGCAGAAGGAAAAGACACTGCAGGATTGACCACAATGTCGAAATTCAGAATGAAGGAGCTCGATAAGTTCCAGGTTAGACCTGAGATATTTGATCCTTCAAAGTACATGGAAAGGCATCCTGAGGCAGTTGTCCCAAGAACAACAGAATTGAAAATCATTGGAGAACAAGACCTGAAATTATCGAGAAAAGAAGCTCTAGATCCCTCAAGAAAGATTACTTTTGTTTCTAGCTCTTCTGATCCTAAGCCTAACTCTGAAGCATCTTAATATTTCATTGATTGACAGTTAATTATTTATCTATTTGATTGATGTTATCTGCTTAGTTATTTCTTTTCATGCATTTTACTTACTTTCAGTAATTAGTTTTGTATGTTTTAGTTGTTGAGAGACTTAACTCAAATAGGGGGAGATTGTTGGTACCCTAGGTTTTGATTTGAGTTTAGTCTTCTCTTTCTATCTCTTGACCCAAGATTTATCTATGGTCAAAGGTTAGTTGATAGGATAGATTCTCTAGTTGTGTAGAATTGCCTGTCCAGATGAAAATCTAGCTAAGTAATTTTTCGTTTGACTATGGTCGAACGCCGCTCGACTATCGTCTATCGGCTGATCGACGATCGTCTATCAGTTGGTCGACGTTCTGTCTGCGTTGATAGTTCGACTATCTGTTGATAGGTCGACTATCTATTTTGTTTGATAGTTCGACTATCTGTTGATAGGTCGACTATCTGTTTTCCCTTGATAGTTCGACTATCTGTTGATAGGTCGACTATCTGTTTTGTTTGGTAGTTCGACTATCTGTTGATAGGTCGACTATCTGTTTTCCCTTGATAGTTCGACTATCTATTGATAGGTCGACTATCTGCTCTTCGTTGATAGTTCGACTATCTGCTTGGATAGTTCAACTATCTGATAGTTCGACTATCTGTTGATAGGTCGACTATCTGCTTTCTGTGATAGCTCGACATTCTGTTGATAGGTCGACTATCTGCTCTTTTTTGATAGTTCGACTATCTGCTTGGATAGTTCAACTATCTGATAGTTCGACTATCTGTTGATAGGTCGACTATCTGTTTTGCTTTGATAGGTCGACTATCTGTTGATAGGTCGACTATCTGTTTTCTGTGATAGGTCGACTATCTGCTTGATAGGTCGACTATCTGTTTTGCTTTGGTAGTTCGACTATCTGTCCTGATAGATCGACTATCTGATAGCTCGACTATCTGTTCTGATAGGTCGACTATCTACTGAGGTAGTTCGACTATCTTCTTTGATAGCTCGACTATCTGGATCGTTCAACTATCTGTCCGATAGGTCGACGATCTCCGTGCTTCGGTCGACGATCTCCGAGGGTCGTTCGACGTTTTGCTGTATGTTTTAAATAGATTTGTCGTCTTCTGTGATGTGATTAATTTCATAATTATTTTGGCACATTTTATAAAAGATTATTTGAATAAATTGTGATAACATTTCCATGCAATATCTATTCCATTCCTTATGCATGAGCTAATCTTTTTCTGACAAAGTCGTTTGTCTTATTAGCTGAGATATGATTTCTGCTTTATCTGTCAGGCTATCCTTTATAGCCGTTAGACTCAAAAAGTCTTCCTTGGCTATAAAGAGTCTTTTCTGATATGACTTTCTCTTGTATTATTTCATCAGAATTATTTGCAGCTTCTTAGAAAGCTTTATCCTCTTATAGGATATCTGTCTGCAGTATTTTTGTTTTGCTTTATGCTTTTTGCAGCCCAGCTTGCAGAGTTCAGTAGAAGACAAGATTCAAACTCAAGTAAGAGCCGTTGCTGTTGCTGCTATATAAAGACTTCTTTGAAGAAAGAAATAAACTAGCTCTCAGATACCAAAAAGCTATCAGCAGCATTCAAGCTTAAGAACTTACAGTTTTCAACTGCTCTCAGCTCAGTCACATCTAACTGAGAAGAAGTTTTAGTTCTTCACTCTTCTTCAACCTGAGTTCTCCTGCCTCCAGGAAGATTTACACTCAGAGCTTTTTGAAGAAGAAGAAGAAGATAGCTGCCTAAAGAAGAAATTTTATTTCATATTATTTATCTTCTTGTAGCTTTTTCCTTCAGTATTTTCTGAAGTGTTTCTGCACTGAAGCAAGACTTCACCTGGACGTTCTTTTAGCCAGGGGGAGCCTTGATTCTTTTAGAGCTTTCTAGCTCAGTGCAAGTTATTGTGCTTCTCTAATCTATTGTAAAATAGAGAAGACACCTTAACCTCCTTTCCCCCTCCTGTACAGGGTTATTACTCCCTTCAAAAGTATCCCTTGGTGGCAGGGCACCTGATCAAAAACCTATGTTGGTTTTTAGACACCTGATCAAAAACCTGTGTTGGTTTTTAGACACCTGATCAAAAGTCTAAAGGGTTTTTGGATCTACCTAAAGCAGATCTTGTTGGTGGCAGGGCACCTGATCAAAAACCTGAGTGGATTCCTACCTTGTTGGTAGAAGAGTGGACGTACCCAAGTTGTTTGGGGAACCACTATAAATTCCTTGTGTCGTCTGGATTGTTTATTTAATTATCTGTGTTGATTGGTTGTGATTAGATTTTAACTAGGTTTGCTAGTTGCTGTTTAGGATTCCAAGCCTTAAACATAATTACAGTTGGCTGCCTTTTGTGCACATCACTTGTGTTAGGCTTTAAGGTTTAATCTCAAATATCTATAACTTTCATTCCGCAATTAACTCCAAGGGAGTTGAGTAGACAGTCAACTTTGCTAGTGCAACTTCTGATTACTCTATTCACCCCCCCCCCCTCTAGAGTAGTATCTATCCCCTTTTCTTTCAGGCTTCCCTCTCGTGATCGAGTGGGTCAGGGTGCAGTCGCGAGTCCGCAAATGGCGGGTGCTTAGGGATTAGGCTCTCCCCTGCAGGACAACTTAAGAGTTAGAAATTTTTTTTGATTTTTGGCGATCCCAAAAGGAAAGAAGGGAAGGAGTTATACCTTTGTTGGGCAAAATCGAGGGGAGTGAGTTGAGGCCCCTTCGAAGGAATGCAACCTCGAAGTCCTTGTCAAGGAAGAACTTGTGCAGCTTGGCATCATTGCCCATCACCGTCGGGGTCGTTACACCTCCTCGCTCCTCTACCGAGGAGAAAAGGATATGTTACCGAGCTCACCTTTGATGAGGACGAACTTCGAGAACCAGTTGTGGTTCTTGTTGTCCGTCTCGCGGACCTTGAACTGCGAGCCGTCCAGGAAGGTGACCCCATCATTGGTTGCACGGTAGATGAAGAGCTTCCTGAAGACCATCAGGTTGAACTCTATACGCTCTCGGTGGAGGTAGCAGGCAAATGCCACCATCATGGCGATGGCATTCGGGTTCAGTTGAGCTAGGACCGCCCGGTAGTACTTCAGGATTTGGTGAATCTCCAGCCAGAGAGGGAGGCGCAACCCCACCTCGAAGTGTGAGATGGGGAAGGCGAGCTCATCCTCAAAGAATGAGTTGATGGCCTCGCCTAACGCGGGTCGGCGCGTAAAGAACCCCGCGCGGATGTAGTCGGCAAAGAAGTCAAGGTATTCTTGCTCTGTGGTGTTCCCCTTATAGAAGCTGTACTCGGTAAATTGTTGAGTACATTTGGACCTTCTGTCGGCATCGGGTCACTTCTTGACCATTGTTTCAAAGGTTTTGGCGCGAGTGGAAATGGCAAGAAGAGCAATAAGAAGAGGGTGTATGTCTGCAGTAAAGGCGGTGGTCTGGGGGTAGGTGAGAGAGCCTATTTATAGAAAATGAATTTAACGGCTGAGCCGACTGATGAGTCCGGCTCGCCGACCCCGACTCCCCGACCCTGCAACCTATTCTATCCTATGGCAAGATGAATCTAAAGAGCAGCATATTATGCAGAATCAATCGGCAGTAAGATCTAAAAATTATTCAAGTTATTACAGATAGTAGTTCTCGCAATACAGGGAAAGGAAGTACAACAATAACAACAACAAGCAGAAGAATAGTTATGCCGACACGCGCGAGCTGGGGGCTGGGGGATGAGTGCTGGTAGGCTCAGCTAGGGAGCCATTTCCATCTACCTCGGCCTTGCATCCCCATCCCCGGAGGTCTGCGCGTGTTGTTTAACTCGCGGACCAGCTCTAGATCCCAGTGGATGAACTGCATGTTCTCGTTGATCCTGTCCATGAGTGGGGTGGGGGACATCATCCCGCTTGCCGAGCTGTACTTCACCTCGTCGGCGAGCTGTACATAGTTCCGCTCCAATGCCTGCAGCCACTACTCGTTGAGATCGTTCTCCTTCTAGATATTGCGCAGCGCGAGTCCTTGCTTCTTCAGGATTTCACTATTCGTCTCCTCAGCTCGGCAGGTTCTAGTGAGGCATCCAGGAAGTTTTCCATCGCACTGGGAAGGAGGTGGCGAGTGGCTAGCCGGCTAAGAAGATTCTTCCGCCTCGGATTGGCCGGGGAAACCTGCAAGGACAATTAATCCCGGTGAACATAATATGCGAGTGCTGCAAAAGAACTATGCGAGATGGCTCTATGTAGGTGGAACTTACGGGATGAGCTCGGCTGACCCCGGAAGATATATGTGGGGGCAAGGTAAATGTAACGCCCCTATTTTTTCGATGTTTATTTAAAATCCCTTTAGTTATGTACTTTGACGTCAGGGCGTTACGTTGACGCGTAGTTGGTGGGTACCGCTGTCGGAGCATGGCTTTTGCTCATTAGGTATCCGAGGTTTTGGTAGCTTGGCTAATTTTTAAGTGTGGTTTTGAGATTTTCCTTGCGAGACGGGTTTGTTTTGAAACTTAGTGGAGACTTTTTGAGATATTTGGTGTTTTGGTCTTCAGGGGATTTTTACCCGAGTTTGGTTTGTCGAATCTTAAATTCAACTTCGTCGTTGGATTCGTAGTATCGATATTTAGCTACGGTGCGATTTTCGTAGAAATCCGAGTTGATTCAAGTTTTTGGGTTAGTTGGACATTTCCTTATATATCATTATATGATATTATATAAGTCACTATCTTAATATGATACTATATTATAATATTATAAGATGATATTCTATTGTAACATTTGGTAAAGTGGTTAATGATTATATATGAAATGTATAATCTATTATAATAGATAATATATTCTAATAATATATCAATTGTAATAGATAATATATTATAATGTCTATAATATATAATATATTATACATGAAATAGATTACTATTCACTATCTTCTTCCCCAAGCTATTGGACAGAGAACGCGGAAGAAAGAGGGCGGCGGGTTTCGCTAGGCTTTTGGCCATCATTTGTAGGAGCTCCGGTGCATGAAATCGTCCTCGAAGAGTAGATCTGGAAAGCTCTCGCCGAGATCTAGGCGTTGGTGGTAGGTAATTTTGTTTTCTTGTACTTTTGGCATTAGGGTTTTTACCTTGACTCTCATTTGCCCTACAAAGTTTTAGGAATTGTTGCCTAAGGGTTCTTGCGGCTAAATCCTCGAAGAGGAGCGCTGTGTGGCCGAATTTCGGCCGGATCGAGGCAAGTGGTGACTTCTTCCCCTTGCCAAGCTTTACTCTTTCTTGTATATTTTTTGTGCTATTCTTCAATTCTTAGCATTTAGGGGTAGGGTAGGATTCGCCCATTGCCGATCTATTGAATAGTATAGTTTTCCGGCCAGATTTAACCTAGTCGATTCTGTAGGAGATATGATGAGTAAATTTGTTGATTTTGGAAATAACCTGGATAAGATAATTCGTCGATTATATGGCTGATAATAGGATCAAATCCGTCGATTTCATGTCAGTTAAATCCTTTATTAATTCATCGTATATGAAAGTCTTAGTAGATTTCGTCGGGTGTATGTGACAGTTGATCTAGGATATTCAGTCGAGTTCAGGTGCATGTTAGCCTAAGTTAGATTCGATGAACATCAGTTTTTGGACTAAGTAAAAAGCATTGAGTGAAGGCTTGGAGTTGAGTGGTCTGTGAGACTAAGTCAAAAGCGTTGAGTGAAGGCATGACGTTGAGTGGTCGGTGAGACTAAGTAAAAGGCATTGAGTGAAGCCTTGGTGTTGAGTGGTCTGTGAGGCTAAGTCAAAAGCATTGAGTGTACTCAACACGACATTGAGTGTACAACCCTTGGCATTGAGTGTGTTGAGTGTTCAGTCTTAGGCGTTGAGTGTAATCAACGCGGCGTTGAGTGTACTCAACGCCGCGTTGAGTGAAGGCAATATCGTTGAGTTAATTATTATGCATTGAGTGTACTCAACGCGGCGTTGAGTGTACTCAACGCGGCGTTGAGTGTACTCAACGCGGCATTGAGTGTACTCAACGCGGCGTTGAGTGTGTTGACTGAGTCAGGTTTGGCATTAAGTGAATGTGCTCTTGCGTCGAGTGGACTCAGAGCTTTTGTTTAAGTGTCGTGTGGACTCAACGCGGCACCAGGTGAAGGTAATTCGCTAAATAACATTGTTTGGCATTTAGTGTGCTGAATGCACTCAACGCGGCATTGATTGTAGGCCAGGCATCGAGTTGACTCGACGCTTTTCCGCAGACTTGTTATTTTGTGGCCGATTTCTAGGATTTATTTTCCTCCTTGTTGTTGTCGGAGAAGCCCACTGTTTTGTTTATGTTTGTCTATGTTGGCAGTGGATAAATGACAACCAACTTGATGCCTTTGTTTTGGTGAATTAATTCCCTGGTGGGTTTACCCAGTGCGGGTATGTGACTATTGGTGTGTTGGGAAGGTTCCTACCACATCAGGTGCTGGTTTTCCCCAATTTGGGTATGTCAATGTATAAGACCACGTTCCCTTCGGCCCTTGTGAAGTTTTTGTTGTTGGTACGTTGGGTAGGTTCCCACCACCGTAGGTGCCGGAAATGCCGGTGTTTTTGCTCACTAAATTATGAGTTGATTAATTTTTTATAATTACACTTACTTATATGTATGTTTTGGTACAAATTCCTTACCTTTGAACTTGTAAGTTAGTATTTCCTCATTATTCTTGGATTAGGGTTGATAACCCTTTGTTCCTTTTGATTTATTGCTAACCTTTTTATCTTTGACCACTACTTGTATTTTCATTCTTGCTGAGGTGTTCTTTCTTGGAATGCCTCGAGTTTGGAGAAGTAGCCGGTTGAGCGGCTAGGGTTAGTTTTGGCTGGTGTTCTGCAACTATATCTTCCTCACAGGTTGTGTGGTAGTTGTTATTTTTTTCCTGTAGTTCAAACATACATTATTTTTTTTGGTGGGTTCGTGTCATATTTTTGACGTCCACGGAATTTTGTATAACATTAAATACTTGTTAGTAGCTAAGTCTTCCTTTATGACTTATTTAATTTACTTGCTCTCTAGGAAGGCTTTATGCTATGTTGCATGTTAGATATTTTAAAGTATAACCGTATCATTTTCACTACCACATTCATGTCATCTTTTAAAGCTAAAGACACTATATTCCAACTAGCGTACAAACTATTTCTATACTTATACTAAATCTAGAGTCATGCATACCGTGAGTTGTCCTATATGGATGTATATGCTGATGTAGGATGTTAATCATTGAAAACTAAGTATTTTCCACAGCGTATAATTATATTTTACTGGTGGGCTAGTTGATCCACTGAGCCGAGGGATACGGCTAATCAATTAGACTTAAACTAGATTTTCTTCATAAAAACTTATGAATTTCATATAAAATGTAGAGTTGGAGTCTTGCCTGAGCGTATGCAGTTATACCCAGCATGGCATAGCATCACGGCGTGTGTTTTCTCTTACTCTGATATACATTTAAATTCAGAGAAAATGCGGGTTGTGATAGTTTGTATAAGATGGATGGGTTGTTTGGTAATTGATCGAATAACCATCTCAGGTTAGTTTTAGTTGTCTTGTTCCATTGCATGCACACACTGATGTGTCATCATTACGTCTTGGTTGAAGTATGAATACTACACTCATAAGCATGACAAGAAGTATACGGGGCATATTATATAGTATGGGATGCATAATATGTGTTTGTATATGGATCCTCATAGGGGGCAACATGTGACTCTTATGTAGTGTGGGATGCATAACAATCATCACATGAATGCACATTAGATTTTTCTTTTCATTGCATGTGATATTATTTAGTATGGGATGCATAATATTTCATGTGTATACTGCTTATAACATGCACTAAGGCCTTTAATAGATTGCATAGCATAACATTCAAGACATAGCTTTGCATCAGCACACGTGCCAAGCTAAAGATTTACATGATGACACATGTACACACATAGTTTTTGGTCAAAAAGAATAAGAATTCATGCATTCATCGTATATGCACATGAGTTGGAGGGATGACAGTATATCATCCTAAGTTGAAGCATGGCATCATTGATAAAAAAATCCCATAGCAAGTTAGCAACTTAAGCAAGTATGTATACATGTATTGTCTGAACTAAGTTGTGTAGTTCTAACGGTAAGCTAGGTATTGATTAGTTGTTTGTTGTGTTTTTAGAATGTTGTCGAAGCATCCTGCGATAAGGTCGACTCCCTAGTCTGAGGGCGAGTCATCCGGGGCGCAGAATGAGGTCGTGATAGAAGGACTGTGACAGAGTAATAAGGCTCTGTCTAGGAAAATGGTGGAGATGCAATCGCAGATCCAAGCCTTGTTGACTATTGTGTCAGTACAATCGATTAGAGTGCAGTACCCTGTTATGGGTCAAGTTGTTCCAGTTCCTCCTACTCCTCTGGTGCCTCCAGTTTTGTTGCCACCATAGATGAACTTTAGCTCGCATTTTCAGCGATTGGGACCCCCTACCTATGATGGTAGCACTGATTTCATGGCATTGGATGACTGGATTATAGCTATCGAGGAGATGTTCTCGTACTCAGGGGTTTCTGCCGACCAGAGAGTGATGGTTGATTCCTACCAGCTAAAGGGTCTGGCAAAGAGCTGGTGGTTACGAGAAAAGGTGAACTTGAAGGATGGATGTTCGTAGGAAGCCTTCAAGGAGTTATTGTTGAGAAAGTTTCTGCCGTCGGTCGAGCAAGATCGCTTGATGAATAATTTTCTGCATTTTAACCAAAGGCAGCTCACAGTGAGTGAGTATGAAGTGGAGTTCAGTAAATTGTGTCGGTTTGCTCTAGATCTGGTATCCTTGGAATCTAGTAGAGTTAAGCGTTTTCTGGGTGGTCTTCGGAATGACATCCAATAGGTGGCCAGTGCTTATGGGTCTGGAAGTTATGCTAAAGTTGTAAAAGCCACCTTAAAGGTCGAAGCAATCGACAATGCGAAGAATCGCGGCCAGCAGATGAGGAAAGATAAAAGGAAGTATAATGAGGGTAAGAACTCTAAGGAGTGTGGTTTTATTTCCAGGAAGAGAAACTGGGAAGTGTGCAGTTTCTGTGGCCGGTCAGGCCATCCGTTTCTGAAATTTTTCAAGAGATTGGGAGCTCATGAGCAAGAGCATGTGCATGCGATTCAGAGCACTCCCAAAGGAGAACTTTTTTGTGCTTTGTGAAAACAAATGGGGAATGATGCTGCCCATTGTTGGGGTAAGGATAGGGTCTGCTTTCAGTGCAAACAGAAAGGATATTTCAAGTCAAAGTGCCCGCAGTCTCAGCCCACTTGTAGTCAGTTCCACTTCAGGCTTTGCCGCCACCGCAACATTTGTACAAAGGGAAGGGCAAGTTAAACGTAGTGACCTTGGAGGAAGCGCAGACATCCACCCAGGTGATCTCAGGTTAGATCCTAACCTAGTTGGTTTTTAGCTCATAGTTGTAGTTTCAATGTTGCTTGGTTAGTTATGTATGCGATTTTCTAGGGAAGTTTAAGTTAAAGAACCGTTCGGCGCGTGTTCTTTTTGATTATGGTGCTACCTACCCATTTGTGGCTAGGACCTTTGTAAAGCGCCATCATTTGACTCTTGATCAAGTTAGCGATTCCTTTCGCGTTAAGTTTCCCTCTAGTGAATCGGTGGTGTCAGATCAGGGTATCCAGAGTTGTCCTATCCTTTTAGGCAACTTTCTAGCTTTTGCTGATCTGAAGGTGCTGGACCAGAAGGACTTTTATGTGACCTTGGGCATGGACTGGTTGTCCTATTATGATGCGGTTATCTAATGCAATGTTAAGCGTTTGGACTTCAAGATGGACAACAGTCAACCAGGAGTGTTTATGGTTATCCGCGCCAGGATTCCCTGATTATTTCTGCGGTATGTGCTCGGAAGCTTTTAGATTCCGGTTGTTGTGCTTACTTGGTTTCTATTTTGGAAGTTATTTGTGGTTTGCCGCATGTCAAGGATATTCCTGTGGTGTGAGAGTTTCATAACGTCTTTTGTAACACCTCCATCCGTCACATGAAATATAACAGATGGTCTAGCCGGGGCCCCGTGCCATATTCTGCAGACAGTTAGCGACATTACTTATGAATATCAAAACCAGTACACGCATCCTAACTCAGAGCATTCTAGCGGAAGCTTTTTGGGTTATTACTGAACTCAACAATCATGAATGTCCATTATATATAAAGAACCACATTTATATTTATCACAGGAATGTATATAGAAATACACAAAAGTGTTTGGCCTTAAGGCCTTACAGTTAAACTTCACAAGTGTGGATTACAAACATCGGCACGCAGGCCCGCCACACATGAAAATAGTAAAACTTTTCCATTCGGCCTTCGAGGGCCGGCATAGCTGCAAGGGCTTTAACCCGCTATTTACCGATCGGCTCTCCAACACCTGCGCAGAGACACTCATCACGAGGGTAGCAAACAAGGCAACAGTCAGCATTCAGCTGACCAATTTATAATGACCCTACCCCTTTCTCGGGGCAGTGGTATTCCTTCCCTGCATGTATAGTATTTGCATAAGTAGATATATCACAAAAAGCATGCACTCACGCACAGTTCAATATATCACAAACGTCGGCCATACGGCCCAATGCTCCGTGCACTCAGGGCACATTCTCGGTGTACTAGAAAACCAGGGTCCCACCACCATTTAGAGGTCCCAGACGTAACGACAAGTTTGATCATTCTAGTCTTAATGGCACGCAGGCCTAAGACTCTCATTATGCGCTCCAACAAGACCAATAACCTCAATCTACCAGTAGGTCAGACATAACGCGTGTACGGTTCAGCCTTGCCCGTTGCTCAAATCGTCAATCGACGCGGGTCAGCTTTCCCCTTTCCCATTCGGCTCACTGGCCTTTAAGAGCTCGCAGCTCACAGATTAGCCTCACAGTATCCCAGAGACAGGATTCACAATTAAAAAGGGAGTTAGTGCCAGTGTTCGTCACGATCGCTTGGCGAGACCCACAGAAGCTCTCTTTTTGGCCCCAAACTCAACCTAAACCCTGCAGCATCCTGCAGTGCCAGAAACACTGGTCTTTCCATAGCATACCGCACAAATAGCTTATCAAGAGCTATCGCCGTTGGCGATACTCACTGTCACCCGGCAATATCCAACTGGTCTTAAACCATGGATTTCTAGGGTATTTTCCTGGAATGCAACTCCAGTACCCCGCAGACCCCGTATATTACTCGTTTATACTCGGAGTCTTCTCTGGCACGCAAAATAAATATCACTAATCCAGACCAACCTATCCAGATGGGCTTCACACAGCATGCATATTCCGTACTACATATTTCCGGATCTATATGCAAGACTCACTAGGGATTTCATGAATCAACCCAAAGGAATTCCCTTAATTCTCCACCTTTCTATGGGGGATTCCATGTATATGCCAAAAGAAGGACTTCACTTGTCCAAGAAGGAAGATCGTTACCCTTGTAGTTCTCTTCGGAGCCATGATCGTGATCATTGATCCGGATGGAATTGATCGTCACAACTTCCTCTTCGCGGATCTAGCGTAGACTCGCGATTCCAATCACAAGCACAAATTGGATCTATCTCCACAAGAGTTCCTGGACGTTCCTACTCTTCCCTCTCTAGAAGTAAATAAGAGCATGTATAAGAGAAGATGTGAATAAAATCTCAAGTCCATCTTTTATACAAAAGCTACCGACGCGGTAAATCCTACTGCCGCGCGGTAACACGGGCGATAGCCGCTTTGACCAGCCGGCGCCGCTTATCAAGAGTTATCGCCCCGCGATAACTCTTTAGTGCCTTATGGTAGACTTGTTACTCGAGAAATCCTTTCGTCGTTTGTCGAGAGGCTAGCGCAGCGCGGTAATGCCTATCGCCTGGCGGTAGAGCTCTCGACGATTCCTCAAAAGCATTGAGGGGTCTCGTTGAAGGCATTTGCTAACGCAGCGTGCTAGCTTACTATCGCCAGGCGGTAAAAACCCGAGCGCTTGGTTTTTTAATTCACTGAGCTACCGCCTGTGATAAGACTATCGTCGCGCGATAGCCTCCAATGACCACTACTCCTTTTGGGGTGTTACATCTTTCTAGATAGTATTCTTGGTCTTCCACCTAAGAGAGACGTAGAGTTTGTTATAGATCTAGAGTCGGGTACTCGCCCCATTGCTAAGGCACCATACCGTATGGCCCCACGTGAGCTGAAAGAGTTATGTACCCAGCTAGACAAGTTAATGCAGTATGGTTTCATTAGGCCGAGTTCTTTGCCTTGGGGTGCTCCCGTTTTATTTGTAAAGAAGAAGGATGGGTCTTTAAGGCTGTGCATCAATTATAGAGAATTGAACAAGGTAACTATCTGTTGGGTATTTTATCCAAAATAACCCATATTTGTATGAATTCACCCTTGAACTAAGATGAATTAAGTTTGTATTTGATGTTATTCTGTAGTTGAGCGCTTGCATGTCATTATTGTTAAGTGTAGACCAATGTCAGTTTTGAAAGTGAGGGTAAGATCTACCTTGACTCTAGAGGGGGGTGAATAGAGTATTTTTAAAATAATTTACAATTAAAAGTGTAAAGCAGTGGACGACTTAATTTATATATATGTGTAAGGTGCTTGCAGTGAAATAAAAACTAAAGGAAGAAATAGGAAATCACACAGCACACAGCAACCAGATGACACAAGGATCTATAGTGGTTCCCCAACAACCTGGGTACATCCACTCTTCTACCACCCTAGGTAGGAATCCACTGCAGGAATAGTTGATCAGGTGTCCTGAGCACCAATGAGCTTTTGATAAGGTGCTCAAAAACCAAAACTAGATTTTTTAATAAGGTGTCTTGCGACCACTGAGTTTTGACAAGGTCTCAGAAACCAGTCTCAGAACTTTTGAAGGGAGTTTTGAAAAACCCTTTTATAGGAGGGAAAAGAAAAAGAAAGAAAAAGTTGAGTTGTTCTTCTCTGTCAACAGTCTGAGAGAAGATAAGTGGATGATGATGTCAAAGCTCCCCCTGAGATCTGCAAGGGTTCAGGAAGGTGAGCTTTGCTAGCGTAATAGGTCTTCAGGTGCTTCAGATCTCCAGCAATTGATGATTTCAGCAGATGCTGAAATGTTTGATGTCTGGAGTTCTTGATGTTGAAGCTTTTGAACACTTGAGGATTTGGAGGAGTTGAGTAGCAGAAGATTTCCTCAACAACAGAAGTTCCTTGTGTTCTTGAAGATTTTGATTCAGTAAATTTTTAAATATCAGAAGATGAACTCTTGATCAGAGAGTTTCTATTGTTCACTCTTCTCTGTCTCTTTCAATCTGATTCTGCTGTATATCTCTTGTCTCTAAAATTGTATATGATCTGTTCTATTCAAAAAAAAAATTCTGTAGGAGTATATCAGATTCTGACTTAGATGGCTGTTACTCAGTCATAAATGACTTCCATAAATGACAACTGTCTCTGGGGAAAGTCCTAAGTAACATTCATTTTAGTCTTCCTTGAAACTTGCATTAGATTGCTTGAAACGGCTAGAAAATCCTTTGCAATAAATGCAGGAAATAACTCTGAATGAATCTGAATGAATTCCATAACTGTTCTTGAATTCGAAATCTGAAAGCGTCGATCTCTCACAGAAATCGTCGATCTGAGCTCTACGATCGTTGAACTGAGCTCAGAGATTGGATTTAAACAGCAGACAGAAAACGTCGAACTGAGCTCTACGATCGTCGAACTGAGCTCAGCAACTTGGAAAATAGCTGGAGACAAAACGTCGATCTGAGCTCGAAGATTGTCGACCGGAGTTCGACGACTTGCAGAATTGAGCTCAGAGAACGTCGAACTGAGTTCGACGTTTCGTCGACCTGAGCTCGACAAAAATTGTCTTTGTCTCAGTACTGAATCCTGATCTTTGAAAGGTCTTGGGGGCAGCTTCAAACCTAAGTTCTAACCCTTAGACTCATTTTATTTTAACCTTTTCAACTATACAACTAGGTCAAACCAATTTCCTAAAAACATAGTGATCCTTGCCCAAATTAATAATAGGGTGTTCCAACAATCTCTCCCTATTTGGGTTAGGATTACTATTTACAGGACACAATAGAAAATAAATAAGCATACATATAGAAACAAAAGCTAAACTAACAATGCAGAAGAAAACATAGCAGCATTGCAGAACTTATATAGAATATCAGCAATATTCAGAGATATAGATGTACTGTCTGCTTACAGAAATCATTTCTTCTCATTGCCTTTCTTAAATAGAATCTCCCTGTTAGGATTGAGAGCATCTTTCTTTGATCTTCAGTCATCATCTGCACCTAAGGATGTTTGGGATCTTTGCCTTGGGACTACAGCCTCAGGATGCAGCTTCATGTAATCTTCTGGATCAAAGAACTTTCTTGAAGCATATCTCTCCAGTTCTGTCTTTCTTTGTTCTGATAGGGTTATAATGTTTGAAATGTCTTTACCTTGCTCCTTGGCCTTCTTCATTTTATCTAGAGCAGCAAGCTCTTTCATTCTGGCAGTCCATGATACTGGGTTTTTTTCAGGATCTTCAAAAGGGAATGGAGGTTCATATCTATTGATAGATTCTGGATCAGTAGGAGTCCTGGTGACAACTGAATCTCTAAGCTTGTAAGGGAAAGGACCTTGAGTAGAATTAATAGGACCTTGTCCTTCCCTTTGTTGTCTGGAATAAGTTTTGTACTCTCTCTGATTTCCTCTGTACTGACCTCTTCTAGAATGATAACTTCTTTGATGTTGACCTCTAGGTTGATATCTTTGAGAAGATTGAGAAGAACTATGCTTTGAAGCAGATCCAGGTTGAGAAGCAGATCCTCCACCAGTACCAGCATCTGTAGGAGGAGGAGGAGGAGGATGAGACTGAGAAGATCCTTTCTCATATTTGTCAAGTTTTCTTCTTTTCTTCATAGCCTTTAACTGATTCTTAGAATATTGCATCCAAGGCTCTGTTATCTAACAATCATGCAAAATATAGTATGGTATATCATTTACATCTTTGGCCTTAGCAGGGGGAACTCTCATCATTGCTTTGCTTCTTGCTTTCCTTTTCTTAGAGATGGTGCCAGCAGAATCATCAGAGTTAGTGTTGAATTGATAACTTTCTGAGCTCTGAGGTCTGTCATATAGATCATCAATCCTTTTGATGTATTCATCTAGAAGTTTGGATTTGTCAGAAACAGCAGCAGCAGGAACAGAGGGAACAGAAACAGTTGGAGCAACTTGAGTCTCAGAAACAGCAGATTCTTCTAGATAACTAGCCAGATCTTCATCAGCAGCAGCAGCAACATTAGCAGATAACATATCAACATCAGTAGATACAGCAACTTCAGCAACAGCAACAGCAACACAAACTTCCTCAGCCTTAAAAGAATTTATATAAGATATGATCAGGCTAGGATCACAGACAGTAATAGGCACAATGGCCTTAGTGAGGTCTTCAACTCCCAGAGTTGGTAAGCAGCTTCTGTGAAGAAGATCAAATGCAGACAACAGTGACCTGAGGTCCACTGTTAGTACTTGTTCTGGAGCAGCAGTAGAGATTTGTGGCAGCAGCAGATCACTTAGAGAAGCAGGCATTACCTAAGCTTTATAGGGAATCTCCCCCTGCCTTGATTCAGTGATGACTGGATCAAGGCACCCCATAGGAGGGATTGCCTGAGAGGAGGAGAGAGTAGATAGCCTGTCAGATAACTCCTTTATTGAGTTCAGGAGTGGAGCCATGGAGGTCTCCAGTAGGTTTACTAGCTTGGGGTCCAGTATCCCATATAACTTATCTGCCAAAGCTGATAATCCACTTGCTCAAGTGTGACTTGAGTAAAGGTGGAGGGTGGAATGTTTTGGGCTGGAGATAGATGGGCTGCAGTAGATGGTATGGTGGATGGTAGAATGGTTGGTTGAGAGAGTGGTATGGTGGAGATAGATGATATATGTGTGGAGATGGATGGTGTGAAGGATGGTTGGGTGAGAATGTCATGAAGGAGCTGTTGTTATGAGGAGGTAGAAGGAGGCTCAGCAGGGGAGGAAGTGGAATCATCCATAAAGGAATCTTCCAAGATGTTGAAAGAGGGTATGTCAAGAGGTGGATAGTAGTGGAGTGGATGGAATTGTTCTGAGGTGGCTGGAGGTGAAATTGGTGAAGAAATGGTAATGGGGGAAGAGATGGATGTGGAGATGGTTGATGTGGAGGTGGAGGTAGAAACAGCAGGAGGTGGAGAAGGAGGAGAAGAGGTGGAGGCAGGCAATTCCTCAATGAGGGCAGAGGCCTGAGGGGAAGTGACTGCAAGAGTCCTTGTGCCTGAAGCCATGGTAGTCCTGGATGGTTTGATTATCTGCCTGTCCCACTTACCAAATAGGGCACAGGTCAGTCTTTTTGATGCATTGATGTGCATCTCATTTGAGACTAGCAGTTCTGGGCACCTGAAGTGCAGGAATACCCCTAAAATCCTCCCAAAATTCACAAAGCTTTTGTTTATTTTCTTCTTTATCAAATCAAAGAAGATTGCTCCCCAGTTCAAGTGTTTCTTGTCCACTAGGGCTCCCATCAGACAAAACTTATACCTGGATATGGTATCATGAGCTGAGTGCTTTGCCAGAAGCACTTTTCCCACAACATTAGCTAAAAATCTAAATTCAATAGATAAGTTCTTTTTCAATAACTTGCTAGGGTTAGCTGTAGAGTGACCCATTCTATCCAATATTGAATCAAATTCCTCTCCAGACATTTCAGTAGAATCATCTCCAGTACTTAAATGAAATACTTCACTTAGGAGAGTAGGTGATAAAGATACCTGAGTCCCGCTTATAGTACCGACTATAGTATTCTCATCCAGATAATTTGCTGTAAATACCCATTCTTTTATCTCATCTGCCGCAATCTTCATTCTGGTAGACATAATATGCACCAACTGTTGTTCTCTGAATAGTTCCAGAATGTCTTTGAATATTTGATCGCTCCCGTCGAACGAATCCATATCGATATCAAATCCAGTATCAAACTTCATCTTAGCGAGAGCGGCAATGTTAACAGCCATTGTATACCTGCAAAAATTAACAAACACGACCAAGTGTAGTAAAGATTGGAGGGAAAGAAAGAAATTGTAGAGAATATGAAAGCGCAAAAGAAGAACGACGGCGAAAGAATGATTTTTATATTAGGGTTCGACGCAGAAAAGGAAGGGTCATTGAACTTCGTTCGACGATCTGGGCTTCTAATGGAATCTGAAGAGTCTTCAATATCGTCGATCTCCGTTCGACGATATTGGAGAGCGTCGAGCTCCACTCGACGATCCATGAACAGAAAGAAGGATAGCTAAATGCTATCAGACGGCGCTGAACTCTGGTCAACATTTTTGGGAAATGTCGATCTCCGTTCGACGATTTTTGGGGAAAACGTTGAGCGCAGTTCAGAGACAGAAAACAGCCTACAGACACTAGAAAATACCAGTTTTTAGCCTAGTCTTGGTCTGTTTTTAGAGTTTTAAAATCTTGGGATTTATTTTAAACTTCCTCCATCTAACATTCCTAACTGATTTAGGAAGAAGGTGTGTTTCTTTTCATCCAGAGGTTTGGTGAAAATATCTCCCCTTTGCAAATCAGTTGGGATATATTGAATTTCAATTTTATTTTTCTCTACATTGTCTCTTAGAAAGTGATGCCTAATCTCTATATGTTTTGTCCTACTATGGAGGACTGGATTTTGTGCTATGTAAATAGTACTAGTGTTATCACAAAATATTTTTGACCCTTCTAAGTTGTAACCATAGTCTAGGAGCTGGTTTTGAATCCACAGAATCTGTGAGCAATAACTGTCTGCTACCATGTATTCAGCTTCAGCAGTTGAAGTGGACACAGATGTCTTTTTCTTATAGAACTAGGAGACAAGTCTGTCACCAAGGAACTGGCAAGTTCCACTGGTGCTTTTCCTGTCTACTCTACATCCAGCATAATCAGCATCTGAAAATCCAGTTAATTCAAATCCTGAGTCTTTTGGATACCAGAGTCCTAGATTTGGACAACTTTTTACATACCTGAGAATCCTCTTTACTAATGTTAAGTGTGACTCTCTAGGGCTTACTTGGAACCTAGCACATATGCATATAGCAAACATTATATCAGGTCTACTAGCTGTAAGGTACAATAGAGAGCCAATCACTGCTCTATATGTTTTCTGATCAACATGTTTTCCATGTTCATCAGCATCTAATATAGCATTAGTAGGCATAGGTGTTTTCATACAAGATGCTTCAGACATACCAAATTTCTTAACCAGTTCTTTTGCATACTTGGTTTGAGAAATGAATATGTCTTCAGCATGTTGTTTGACTTGCAATCCTAGAAAGAAGGAAAGCTCACCCATGCTACTCATTTAAAATTAGTAGAACCAAAGATAATATCATCTACATATATTTGTACTAGTAGGGTATGGGACTTATGGGTTCTAATAAAAAGAGTTTGGTCTACTGTACCCCTTATAAAATCATTTTTCAGAAGAAAGCATGCTAAGGTCTCATACCATGCTCTAGGAGCTTGCTTGAGTCCATATAATGCTTTATGCAATTTGAAAACATGGTCAGGATAAGTTGAAGAGATAAAACCTGGAGGTTGTCTAACATAGACTTCCTCTTTGATGTCTCCATTGAGAAATGCACTCTTCACATCCATTTGGTAGACCTTGAATCCTTTGTGAGCAGCATAAGCAAGGAATATTCTTATGGCCTCTAACCTTGCAACTGGTGCAAAAGTCTGGTCATAGTCAATTCCTTCTTCTCGAGAGTAGCCTTGAGCAACTAGCCTTGCCTTATTCCTTACAATAACTCCTTGATCATCCAACTTATTTCTGAACACCCACTTTGTTCCAACAATTGAGTGATCCTTAGGCCTTGGCACTAGTTCCCAAACTTTGTTTCTCTCAAATTGATGTAGTTCCTCTTGCATAGCAATGATCCAGTGTGGATCTTGTTCTGCATCTTGAATGGATTGAGGCTCAACTTGAGATAGAAAGCAAGTGTGCATCAGGTTCTGGTTAACCTGATTTCTGGTTTGCACACCAGCTGAGATGTTTCCAATCACTTGGGAGATTGGGTGATCTCTTGTTGTTACTGAATCAATAGGTGGTGTTGATTGTTCACCAACCTGTTGTTGTTTCCTCTTGTGGAACAACAACTGGCTCTTCAAAATGTTTTTCTCCAAGATGTTGAGTATCCTCTTCATCTTCACTGATTTCAGCTCTTTGTTGGATAGGTGAATGTACTGAATCTTTTTCTACAATGTGTAATCTGTCCAAATTTTCTGAAAGAGAGTGTACCTGCAATGGTTCTATAGTAGAAGTGGACTTCTCCTTGTAACACATGTTAGTCTCATCAAAAGATACATGAACAGATTCTTCAATTTTAAGAGAATTTTTATTATAAACCCTATAAGCTTTACTGATCATGGAGTATCCCAGAAACACTCCTTCATCAGCTTTAGCTTGGAATTTTGCTAAATATTTCTTGTCATTATTGTGAATATAACAAATGCACCCAAAAAATTTGAAATAGTCTACTTTAGGTTTCTTCCCTTTGAGCAATTCATAGGGAGTTTTGCCCTTCAGCTTATGTATCAAACTTCTATTCAACACATAGTTTGAGGTGTTCACTGCCTCTGCCCAAAAAGATAGAGGAAGGTGAGCATCTGTCAACAATATAGTAGCAGATTCAATTAAGGTTCTATTTTTCCTTTCAGCTACCCCATTTTGTTGAGGAGTTCTAGGAGCTGAGAAAGTATGCCTGATCCCTTCACTTTGACAGAACTCTTGTATAAGAAGAGAATCAAACTCTGTCCCATGATCACTTCTGATCAGGGCAATGTGAGTATTGAACTCAATCTGTATGCATTTGAGAAAATCTGTCAAACACTTAAAGTTATCAGATTTTTTCCTCAGAAAGAACACCCAAGTGAATCTAGAGAAGTCATCTACAATCACTAAAGTGTAAGATTTCCCTCCTAAGCTTTGTACTGTAATGGGTCCAAAAAGATCCATGTGTAACAGATACAAAATCCTAGGTGAATCACTCTTATTAAGTGACTTAAAACTATTTTTAGTTTGCTTGTCTAATTGACAAGCCCTGCAGAGTCCTTCCTTCTTGTAGGGGCCAGAAGGTAGTCCTCTAACAAGGTTGTCCTTAGACAGCCTAGCAATGGTTCTAAGGTTTAAGTGTCCTAATCTCTTATGCCATAAATCATTTGGTTTGCAGACTGAATTAAATAAGCAGATATCTATGTTGGTTGAAAGGAAATCTACAAGATAAATATTACCTTTCCTTTTACCTGTTAACACTGTTGTGTTATCCTCTGATTTTTATTTAAAGGTTATACTAATTTTTTTGTTTTTTTTTGTGAGTTATACTAATTTTTTTAAAAAATTTTTGATTTACAGAATTATTTACAGGAAGAGAGAGTTTATTTTTACAAGATAGGAAAGAAAAGGGGAAAGAGACGAGAATATTTATAAAATATTTACAAAGTCAAAAATGAAACATCATTGCCCGCGAACAGACTCTTCTTTGTGGTTGGTTCGATGAGTCGAACGTCGCGGAGCGATGTTTCAATCTTTTTCGGGGTTTTCAATTTTTTATAAATAAAAACATGAGAAAAAAAATTTAGTTTTAAATTTTTGCAAATTTTTTTTGGATTTTTGTTACGTGCAGGAAATAAAAGGACAGAAAATAGGAAACACCCACATACTTAAGTCCAACATTGTCCCCAATGTTGCACTAAGGATGAGGAACAATATATATATAAATAGATATGTACAAAAAGTAAAAACAGGGGTTTAGAAATCTGCCCTAAACCGCGTTCGGGGAAGCCCGTTAAATTTTACCCTGCAAAAATTAAAGTAAAAACAGAAAAAAAAAACAGAAAAATGGAAAATATAAGTTCGGTGAAAAGTGTGCGGGTGATAGGGGGCGCGAGGGGTAAGTTAGTGTGATAAATGTGTGACGGATACGCGATCCCCTAGCGCTCACAGTAGTGAAGCGTGCCGAAACGACAAAATAAATACATAATTAAAAAAAAATTTGTTTTAAAAATTTTTTTTAAAAGTTTATGTTTTTTTTTATTATTCGATTTTGGTTTTTTTTTTTTTGGTTGAAAATAAAAATAAAAATAAAATGAAAAAAGAAAATAAGTTAAAGGCAAAATAAAATAAAAAAGAAAGAGATATTTTTTTTTTCATTTTTTTGATTTTTGATTTTTAGGTTTTAAAATTTTTAGGTTTTTAAGTTTTTATGTTTTTTTTTTAAGTTTTAGATTTTTTTTTAAGTTTTTAGGTTTTTTGATTTTTTTTGGTATTTATTATTATTAATTAATATTGATATTATTATTATTATTATTATTATTAATATAGTTTTTTTTAGTGGTCATTTTGTTTTGTTTTTATATATAAATAGAAATAAAGGGTAAAATTAATAGGTTTCAGGAATTCAAAATAGTAAAATGATAATCTCCCCAGCAACGGCGCCAAAAACTTGATGGTTAAAAAGCCGGCTCTTATTTATGTGGATGAGATGATGAAAGTAGAGGTTTTTATTTATAAAAAAGAAGAGCGTTTTGTTTTGTTAGAAACCGAGTTTTAACGAGAGGGAGGCAAGTGCACCTATCGCGTGTAGTATACTACAAGAAAATTGCCTTTTAGTGGCGACAATTTTCATCACTAAATGCTATATTTTGATCACTAAAGCCATTTAGTGATCAAATTAATTTGGTCACAAGGTTGTCACTAAAGCCCCGTCACTAAATGGCTTTGGTGACCCAAAAAAAATCGGTCACTAAATGTGTTTTTTGTGACCAGACTAATTAAGTCACTACTTCCATTTAGTGACCAATTCAATTTTGTCACTGAAACCATTTAGTGGCCAAGTTACTGTGGTCACTGAATGGTTTTAGTGATTAAGATAGTTCGATCACTAAATTTGCATGTTTAGTGACTAAATTTTTTTGTTCACTGAAGATATTTAGTGACGGGCCTTCAGTGACGACCATGTGAATTTTGTCACAAAAAAATTTTTTAAAACTAAACTAATTCACGGGAAATTTAGTGACCTAATTAATTTGGTCACTATGAAAAGTTTCAGTGACCAAATTAATCCTAGTTAAAGTTGTCTCAGTGACCATAATACTTTGGTCACTAAAATGGTATATTTTTTCACTAAATTTGATCCAATTTATCTCATAAGATATTATAGGCTTGATTCATTTACTATTATTTATAATTCAATAATAAACATTCAAACAAAAGAATAAATAAAATACTCATCGCAGAGAATTTTTTGACCAACATACATTATTTTATTAATTAAGATAAAAGAAGGTGGGAGATAGCCCAAACCCCTCGATACAAAATAATAGAACTACCATCTCTTATTAAACTTAATACAATTTTTTTAAGGGCACATGATCCTCCTTGACAATTGAAAATATTGGAGCTCCATGCATCACTACACATGATTGGGCTCTAAGTTTGATCTAGAGAAGTTACTAGGAAGCATGTTGTGAGCTGACATAACACATGCTTAGGACCTGAAATTTCAATAATCCAAGAAAGAACATCATTATTCAGGAACATATAAGTAAACAATATATTAAGGTCAAAATAATAGAAATTATTGAATCATACCTTGACTTGTAGCTGAAGGAATTTCACATAGTTGATAATCTCATCAAGCATTGACACCTTGTCAGTCAGCAAGAAGCAAAGCATCACTACAAAATTAAGAAATTTAGGAGGCATACAAAGTTAAAGAAGTAAAACCAGTGCCCACATCCATAATGAGAGCCCACAAATCTAAGCTAGATGAGACACAACTGATAAACAATCCATCTTCATTTCCTTTTTGAATATGTTGGCTGAGTCTTACATCAGTAACATTATAGTGATATCTGCAACAAAACAAAATCAAGAATGATCAACTTACCAAAGAAACCACTAGATTGTTGAGTATACAAATAAAAACCTCTGCTTCATAGGTCGCCAGGCAAAACCAAAATGAGCTAAATGCAAAACCAAAATTAAACTCAAGCACACATTTTCATTCTTGACAACCATTGAAACTGAAGTTAAACGCATACAAACTCCAAGTCTTCACTTGAACTAAATGGAAAACCAAAATGAAAAATCATAAAACGTTGAAATAAGTTTGCAATTCCTAAACCAATTATGAAATTTTTTACCATCATATCAAGAAACACAAATAAGCATGAGCAAATGTAATTATCATGAGATACCTCAAATAAGCATGGGCATACCTGGCAGAGTTGTGCATCATATGTCCAAAACTAATTCATGAGATACCTCACAAGGCCCATAACTCAGAACAATACTTCTATCATCAGCAACAAAATCCTACACAAGTAAATCTCTTAGAAGCATTGTCTAAAATATTGTAAATGATGCATAGATTCTCAGGTCAATCTCTCAATTGGGATTCAGCAAATGAGTTTAAAAAGTATTGCAAGAAATCAAATGAGTTTAAGAAGTTTTACTGGAAATAAAATACATTAAAAATAATGTTGAATTTGTTAGAGATATGTAAGAAATCAAATGAGTTTAAGAAGTTTTGTTTGAAAAAATACATTAAAAATATTGGCATGCAAGCTCACTGCAGTGCAGTTTACTGCAATACAATTTGCTGCAGTGCAAACTACACTTTTGCTACAGTGCAAACTGCAGTGCAGTTTGCTGCGATGTAATAAGAAAACTGCAGCGCGGTTTGCTGCGGTGCAAACTACAGCCGGTTTGCTGCGGTGCAAACTGCAGCCGGTTTGCTGCGGTGCAAACTGCAGCCGGTTTGCTGCGGTGCAAACTGCAGCGTGCTGCGGTGAAAACTGCAGCGTGCTGCGGTGAAAACTGCAGCGCTGCAGCTTGCTGCAATGAAAACTGCAGCGCTGCGACTTGCTGCGGTGCAAACGGTTTGGTGCGGTGCAAACTGCAGCCGGCTTGCTGCGGAGCAAACTGCAGCATAGTTTGCTGCGGTGAAAACTGCGGCGCTGCAGCATGCTGCGGTAAAAACTGCGGCACTGCAACTTGCTGCGGTGCAAAATGCGGCGATGCAGCTTGCTACGGTGCAAAATGCGGCGTTGCAGCTTGCTGCGGTGCAAATGGCGGCGCTGCAGCTTGCTGCGGTGCAAACGGCGGCGCTGAAGCTTGCTGCAGAGCAAACTGCATCGTAGTTTGCTGCGGTGAAAACTGCAGCGCAGCAGCTTGCTGCGGTGCAAACTACGGCTTGCTGTGGTGCAAACTGCGGCGCTGCAGCTTGCTGCGCTGCAAACTGCGGCGCTGCAGCTTGCTCAGGTGCAAACTGCGGCACTGCAGCTTGCTGCGGTGCAAACTACGGCGCTCAAGCTGCGTTGCAAATTACGACGCTGCAGCTTGCTGTGGTGCAAACTGCACTCAATCATTGCAACCATCTATTGTGCGGTGCACAGAACTAAAGAAATATTAGCATGTGAACAATCTAGTGTTTGAAATGTTTGAAATGAAGAATGACGAGCATACCATACATGGTCATGTGAACAATCTATATAGCAACCTAGTTGTGTTCTAAACTTTAATAATCTAAGTCAAGAAAATAAGTTCACTATTCTCAATTTCACCTTTAAAACTAAATTAAAATGTTTAAGATGTGAAATAACATATATATCAGTTATAACAAGGAGTGAAAATCACTTTACATAGAAGCTCTAGTTAAAGATATTCTTCTGAAATTGATCTATAGTTCAGGCATTTCAAACCAGAAACTTGCAAAACAAGAGCTTATAGAATACAACCATTAATTTGCACCATTAACTTTTAAAATAAGTTATTTAGAATTGTCAAAGTAATAACACAACAAAGATGCAATCGTGGTTTGTTTACCTGAAACTTTATGTCTGCTAGTCAATATGTATAGCAAAGATGAAATGTAACATGCTTCCACCAGTGAATTAGCATACTGCATAGACTTGAGATGGGCAAATTTTAGGCATAACTAATTTAAATTTATACCAATCAAGCGAATCAAAGAAATAATAATAATTCAAGTGAAGAAATATTTAGGGAGTTATTATTTGAGTGTGCAGTTAATTGGTAGCTGCTAGCAAAATTTGTTCTACGATTTTAAGCTACTAGCAAAACTAAAATAAAAATTTACAGAACCAACCAATCCGATACACTACAAAGCACAAAGAAAACATACCTTTTGTGGGGATCAAAGACAACCACAAGAGGACTTTATCCCTTTTCCATCATTCTCTTGCACAAGCTTAGTGTTTCTATATTGTCCTTGGAGAGAACTTGAAGAAATTGCGGTGCACGGAACTATTAAGGAATTTTGTTGAACACTAATAGGTCTTCCCTTTTGACTTCAGCAACAAAATCCTGCACAAGTCAGAAAATCTTATGATTGGAACCTTGAATTTTGAATCAAGAGAATCATTTTAGAAATAATGTTGAATTTCTCAGAGATATGCAAGAAATTAAATGAGTTTAAGAATTTTTGCTGGAAATAAATACATTAAAAATATCGGCATGCAAGCTCAGTGCAGTTTGCGGCAATGCAATAAGCAAATTGCAGCGCGGTTTGCTGCGGTGCAAACTGCAGCGCGGTTTGCTGCGGTGCAAACTGCAGCGCGGTTTGCTGCGGTGCAAACTGCAGCCGGTTTGCTGCGGTGCAAACTGCAGGGCTGCAGTTTGCTGCGGTGCAAACTGCAGGGCTGCAGTTTGCTGCGGTGCAAACTGCACTCGATCAGTGTAGCTTGCTCCGGTGCAAACTGCACTCAATTAGTGCAGTTAGCTAGGGTGTGGTGTACGGAACTAAGGTAATGTTTAGCTGAGAGCTTGGCAAAAGAGAGTCTCACATTGGGGGATGAATTAGTTGGTTAAGAGCTTGAGCATGTCCACACGCAGCTTGTTATTTTTATTTTTCAAATCACCTATCAGTACTTCTATGACTGCAATAGATTTTAAGCAAATACGAAACACAGCTTGCAGAAATTTAGAGATGAGCACAAGTTTCAAGAGATAAAAAATTCACAACCTTTAAACCACAATTTTAATAAACTAAATAAATATTCATAGAGTTTTTAATTCTCGAATAGAGTTGTAGCAATATAGTAAAAGTAGAATTAAACTGTAAGTTTCAAATCAAAAATAAAAGTCTGAGAAACAAAAACAAACAATCTTAGAAATTCTTAATACTAGGATAAAAAGAAAGAGATAATTGCTCCGAAGTCTAAATTAGAGTCAACATATCAATTAGTGTTGTCTACTTGATCCTCAAGTTGTCTTTGTTCCAAGAGAGCCGATACCCTAGCGTCAAAGTCTTGTTTAATTCGATCCTCCATCTCTTGCAAACGTGTCGTCATCTCTGCTTCTACTTTAGCTCAAATTTTTTCTTCGAGATGTTGTATATTAGTACGTCCACGCTCTGAAGGTCTAGGTCCCGGCCCCATTCCAAGAATATAACCAGAACGATGTCCAAGTATTTTGGTGTAGGCTTCTTCAGGGGTCAGTTTATCTTCACCATTCTCCCTAATTTGGGCTTCATGAAGTTCCAATAGTTTTTTATATAATTCCTCCGACGTGTCATCTTGCCACTCATTATGTTTACCTTTGCGAGTTTTTTCCCACAATCTTATGTAAATGGGTAATTCATCCTCTTTTTGTGGAGCTTCCCTCTACATTTAGAAAATAATAAAACATTAAATTCAAAGTATTAAAAAACACAATTTCATGTAATCAATGTTATAAATGTCAAGAAAAAATACTTACCATTTCATATATTGTTCTCGCTATAGACTTTGTACCAACATGAGATTTAATTTTTTGCTTACTTCTATTTTGCTTGTTAATCTCACTTATCCTCTATATCAACAAACACATAAGGAAAATAATGTTTGAGTATAATGTACAATATTAATAATAACACATAAACAAAACATGATATACTAATCTAGTTTCATAAATTTAAATTAACGAATGGATTTCTTACCTTGAATCGCGCACTACCCCAGTAACTAATTAGCCAATTCCAATGCTCAGGATCAATGTCTTTAGGGCAATTTGCACGTCTTTGGCCATCAGTATTCCATTTTAGGTAATAATTTGCATGCAAATGAAAGCGCCAAATATTATAATGTCGGCGAAGAGAAGATATAAGATCACCACATACATGGGAATCGGGTGGGAGATTGAATTCAGCCTAAAAATAATACAAAATGACAATAGTAGTGGAGTTATAATAGAAAGATTATCTATTTTTAAAGAAAATAATTTGTATACTTACATAGATGATATTGATTATTTTATCAGTGATATCTGTTGGAATTAAAGACCATTTCTCCACGTTTAGAGGAGCATGGTGCCTTACATATTGCCCACTTTTCGTAATGAGCTCTTGAGCTCTGTATCCAACTAATCTTCGAAGTTCTGCCGGAAGTTGCACATCTACCCTCTCCACATTATTTTGTCTCCTCTTTGACCACTCAAGCGCCATGGTTGGACCACGTGTCCTTTTTTTGTTACATTTGAACCTGTCATTAAACATTTTAGTGTTAGTAAGTTTCATATATATATATATATATATATATATATATATATATATATTTCAAACTATATAAAAAAAATATAAGCGAGAGATACCATTATTATCAAGCTCAGGATTTGTTGGACTTGCAGGTACATGATCAACCTCAGGCTCAAGAGAAATGTGCTCAACCCCACTCTGGCATATGTATGTTGATCATCATTTGTCAAACCTGGATCCAAATGTAATGATCTTGGCGTTTGTGTTGGCATTTGCTGATAAGAAGAAATTCGTTCAACCCCACTCTGAACATGTGTATGTTGATCATCTTTTGTCAAAGCTTGATCCAAATGTAGTAATTTTGGTGTTTGTGCTGGCATTTGTTGATAAGATGACACACGTACGACCTGTGATTGTTTTGTTGGATGCTTGTGGGAAGTTGTAAAATCCAGTTTAGTAATGGAATAAATGCGTGCTGCAGTGGATCGTGGATGTAAAGTAGTTGACTTGGTTTTCCAATCAATTGATTGTTTTTTGGTACGTGTAGAATGCAGTGGCGGTGAATTATCTATAAACTTTTTTGTGTGAGAATCTTTGATCTTAACACCAGTATTTGGACTCGTCATATCTTTGATCTAAAATACCTGGAAAAAAAGTTAGTTTTTTGGATAAGTCAAATAGAATAAGAAAAAATATGATTTTCAATACTACACAAAATAGAAGATAAAACTGAAATTAGAATTAAAAAATAAATTTCACAGTTGCTCAAAATATAAAATAGAAGAAAATATATGCATTAAAAGTTTTCATTTTTTGTATCACCTGCATCTTCAAAGTCTTCAATATTTTAATCTTCATCATGCATAACTCTTTTTTAACTGAATTGGGCTCTTTTCTCAATAGTTATAGGCTCAACATCGGTTCTTTATAATGAAAATTCAGGATTATCATTATCTATAGCAATATCAAGTACCTTGGATGGGACATTATCAATATTATACAACTTAATTTCATCCTCAGTAAGTTCTTCAAAGTCTTTGGCTGGGACATTATAAAAGTGGCGTGATACTGTCTTTATGACTACTCGCCAATCTTTACTTTTGTTATCAGGCACATAATACACTTGTTCAACTTGGCTGGACAAAACATAAGGTTCATTGCTTCTCAAATTGCGTTTTATATTAACAAAAATAACTCCATTGTTTTCCTTTTTGTAGCCTCGACCTTCATTATACGTATCCCACCAATCACATTTAAATAATACAACTTTTTGTCCAACACTGTACTCCAACTGAATAATATCTTTTAAAACTCCATAATATTCTCTACCATCTGATTGATCATCTCCCTTAACAAGAACTCCGCTATTTTGAGTTTTGCGTCTGATTTCACGAACATAAGTATGAAACCTAAAGCCATTAACAATATAACCAGGATAATGTATCACCCCTCTTTTTGGACCGCGGGCTAACTGTAAAAATTCTTTACTAACTCTTGAGTCTCCCTCATAATATAACTTTGATATCTGTTGAAAATGAAATACAATCATATATACTAAACATAATAACAATTAGACAATAAGACTGGAAAAGATGATACTTACGGTCGACTCAAACCATCTAACAAAAATAGTCTCGTGTCTTTTTCCAATATTTCTAGTATCTACATGTAGGAGCTCCCGATGATGTTGCCTAATAATAAAAGGTTTATGAATTATTTACATTAGGTCAAAAAAATACATTTGCATGCAGTAAAAAATGTGAAGCTTACTCTATAAATGGTTCTACTTCTGGGCAATTTCTTAGTATGTATAGTTGAGCTTGATGCCAATCTTCATATGCGAGAACTTTTTCTGTACCTTTACCTAATGATCTCCCTGTTTTTTGAAATATAGACAAACTTGAATCTTGCACGTCATTTCCTTCATCATTTCTTTCTGGGCGATTAAACTTTGTGTCAACTTTATTTAGATATCTTGAACAAAATGTCAAACATTCATATACTAGGTATCCTTTCGCCATCGAGCCTTCTGGGCGTGCTTTGTTTCTCACAAAGGATTTGAGTGTACGTAAATATCTGTTAAATTCAATTTTTTCAATAAACATAATATAATAAAGTAAAGAAATCTTAAAAAACTAAAAAAAAATACCTCTCAATTGGATACATCCATCAATAATGTATAGGCCCAGTAATTTTTGCTTCTTGTACAAGATGAATTGGTAGGTGCATCATGATGGTGAAAAATGAAGGAGGAAATATTCTCTCAAGCTTGCAAAGTGTGATAATAATATTTTTCTCACGCTTATCCAATATCTCTGTATTTAGTATCTTAGAGCTCAACTCTTTAAAAAATAAACTTAATTCAACTAGCGGCTCATAAACCTCTTTGCGAACAATGCCACGAAAAGCAGGAGCAAGTTGATCCAACATGAAAACATGACAATCATGGGCTTTCATTCTTGACACTTTACCCTCTTTAGCATTTACACATCTCTTTATATTTGAAGATTATCCATCTGGAACTTTTAAATTCTCTAAGAAATTGCATATTGCCCTTCGTTCAGCCAATGTCAATGTATAGCATGCTTGTGGCATGACATAATAACCATTATTTTCCACCGGATGTAATTCTGATCTCAACCCCATTTCTTTAAGGTCAAGTCTAGAATTCAAATCATCTTTTGTCTTTCCATCAATATTCAACATAGTGCCTAGTATATTATCAGTAATATTTTTTAAAATATGCATGTAGTCTAGACAATGTCGTATCTCAAGTGTACTCCAATATGGCAACTGAAAAAAAATACTTAACTTCTTCCAATTATATGGAAGAGAATTGTCCTCCCGCCTTCTTTTCTTTTGAAGCTTTCCAAAAATCACATCATCACAATCTTTTAGTTGCTCTAAAATTTCATCACCTGATAGGACCTTTGGTGTTGTTCGAATTTTTATTGTTCCATCAAAAGACTTCTTGTCTTTTCGCCATCTATGATTTGGTTCCAAAAAATGCCTACTTCCCATATAACACATCTTAGACCCATTCTTCAATCGGCAATACCATGTGTCTTTATTACAGTACGGACAAGCAAGCTTACCTTTTGTGCTCCAACCTGAAAGGTTAGCATAAGCTGGAAAATCATTTATTGTCCATAACACAGTAGCACGCATGTTAAAGTTGCACTCAGTATAGGCATCATAAGTGTGAACCCCGAATTCCCATAATATTTTTAACTCATCAATCAAAGGTTGCAAATATACATCTATATCATTCCCAGGTTGTCCCGGACCAGGAATAATCAAGGATATGAAAAAATTAGGGGTTTTCATGCATAACCATGGTGGCATATTATATGGAATTAAAACAACTAGCCACACACTATAATTTGTGCTCATAATACCAAAAGGATTAAACCCATCACTTGCTAAGCCAAGCCTAATATTTCGTGCGTCAGATGAAAATTCTGAGTGTTTTTCATCAAATGACTTCCAAGCGAAGGCATCAGCTGGATGTCATAAATTACCATCATTGTGACGCCTCTCTTTATGCCATCTCATATCCTCGGCCGTCTTAGAGCACATATATAACCTTTGAAGCCTGGGTATCAAAGGAAAGTGTCTTAGAACCTTGTTTGGTATGTTTTTACTCTTCCCTGACGACATATTGTATTCTGCAGTATTATTTATCCTGCTCAATTGCCATCTAGACGTGCCACAAGTTGGACAACTCTCTAAATTTGCAAATTTACCATGATAGAGAATGCAATCATTTAAGCAAGCATCTATCTTCTTACACTCCATTCCAAGCTCTTGTATATAGTTGTTAGCTTCATAAAAACTACTTTGTAGTTTTACACTAAAAGGGATTGCTCTTTTCAAAACTTTAAGTAATGCAGTAAAAGATCGATCCGTCCATCCATAATCAGATTTAAGCGCTAATAAAGTGACCATAAATTGAAATTTTGAAAATTCTTTGCAACCAGGATATAATTCTTGTTCAGCGTCATTTAGCAAATCATAAAAAATTTTAGCAGCTTCGTTGGGGACCTCATGATCACGTTCTTCTTCATTATGACCATTGTCATTAAAATTAAAATCATATAGAAGATCGTGTATATCATCCTGTTCTGAAATCTCTTCCTCAACTTCTCTGACCACATCATCATTTCGCTCACTATTTGGGTTAATGTAATAATCCTCTCCGTGACTTGACCACCATTTATAGGTCTTTACAATTCCATTTAGAATAATATGCACAAAGACAATCTCTCGAGTGTGGAAATGATTATTTGCACACTTATAACAAGGACAACGAATAGTATTTCCTCTACTGGAATGAGTAAAAGCAAAATCAAGAAAGGAATTCACTCCACTGATGTAAGCGGGTTGTCGCCGATCACCGATATCCATCCATGTTTTATCCATTGCACTACATATCAATAAATAAATAAATAAAACATTTAACATAAAGGTAATATTGAGGATTTACAGTACAAATTAAAGTAACGAAAAAAATTTCACAAATTTATTGAAGAAAATGGTAGGATTAAGAATTTGTCCTATTGCTTCTTCTCCTGTCATATAACATGGTTTAAAAAAGAAGTTGGGTTCCATTGTTTAAACAATAAACTTAAATCAGAGAGAATGTATTTGATATTTCTCAAACCAAAGTAATTTCTTTCTTACATTTAAAGTTCATTAAAAGTTTCAATTCAAAAGTTAACCAGAGTGAAAAGTTGGCATAGAACAATGTCAAAGAAACCAATTCTCTAATCTCTCCTATAACATTCACCTAAAAAATTTCATAAACGACAACATTTAATATAAAATGAAAAATCTCTTCCAGTGTAAACAACTCTTCCATAATAGAAATCAAATAACAAACGTACAACAAGGTAAAGAGTAAAGAGGATGTGGACAAATTGTGCAAAAAAAATTATATTTCAACCTCAAAGGGTAGAAGAGTAATTAAGAATTGCATAACATTATCTCATTAAATTATCTGAATTGCATAAAATTAAATTAGCTAATCTGAATCAGTTAATCGAATTAATTTATCTGAATCGCATAAAATTATAAACAAATTATTAGCCTAATCAGAGTATAAAATGAAAAATTTTGAACATAAGTCGGGAAAAAGTTATTGATTAAGGTATTTAGTTATGCTGTTATACATTTGAAGCATATATAAAATAGATTCAGGAACCAAACAATAATCATGAAACTATAAATAAAGACAATTGTTTTACAATTTTAACAAAGAAAATGTATATTTTCACTTTCTATTGCAGCAACAAATAATAGACATAAACAACATAAAATAACCCCCAAATTGCAAGAGCCTTTCATGCAATCATGTACCCCTCTCCCTTGCTCCGCCACATATGTTGCCCTATATCGATGCCCTCACCTTTGCTTGCATCAAACTCTACCCCACCGACATCCTTGGATCGCACGACGGAAACCTAGTCTCGCCGGATGAACCTCTACCTTCTCTACAATGCTACTAACCAGCCAATCTAGATATTTACTTCAATCTCCTCCCCACTGCTTATCTCCTATAGGTATTATTTCCAAATTTCACTATTTTTGTTGGGAATGCAAAAATATGGGTTAAAAAGGAGCATAAATCTCTCTTAGGATCGCTTATTTTGTAAGTGTTTAAGAACACTTCGTCCTCTATACGATGGAGGTCGTACTGCTGGCCATCATCCGCCAACAAGGAGGGTTTTATGGCACGGATATTTCTTTGGTGGCGAAGAAACTATCACACAGTAGACTGGAAAGGGCTAAAGGCAATAGGGCAAGAACTGGAAAGGGGGAAAACTACTCATGTCCATAAAATTCAGTAAGAAATTAAATTGACTAGAGCAAAAATACTTCATTGCAGCAGGAAATTATTGCCTAAACCCTATGCTGAAGGGAGTCAAGGAAGAGACCGGAATTCCGAATGGGAGAAAAGAAAAACTTATAGAGGCTGAGAGGAGACGAACTGATGAACGGACTCCAACCCTCCAATCAATCGAGAGAAGACTGCTTGAAGTCGTGAAGGAAACGCCGACCACCAAAGGGTGCAGAGCCGGAGAGCCAAACTGCCAAAGGAGGAAGATCAAAAATTTATCTAAATTTCTGCGGATTGCGGCCAGGCGAAGCAAGGGAAAGGGAAAATAGGGCATCACACAAGACGCGAATAGAAATGCAATTGAGAAAGGGTTTATCGTTACCTGTCCTCGCCGAAAAAGGGAGAGCACGGTGGCAGGCTTCAGCGAAGAGATCGTCGCAAATAAAAATTCACGCCGGCTTTGGGGGATTCGTCGGCGTTTGACACTCTTCAAGGGCTGCAGCGGGAGATGGTTTAGATCAGAAAAAAAGGGGACACGCGGGATTTGGTGGAGGTGGGGGAAACTGCCGGTTACTAATTTGGGAGCGAAAAACTGACTATTATTAATTTGGGAGTGGCTGAAACGGGAACTACCCATAAATTATTTTTTATTTTTTGTAGGAGGGAAACTGACCATTAATTATGAATGGGCACATTGATTTTTGTCTAGACACAACACACACTAAATTAAAAATAAAATAACTTAAAACTCTAATTTTAATTTCTATTCAAAGGCTATTCACAACCCAATCGGTACTCCCATTCCCTTCTCATGCCATTCGAGGTTTTTGGAACTTAGTCGCACGTCTCCCCTTCTCTCCCCAATATAGACGCTATTTTTGAACCCTATCGGCGCCAGAAAACACCACCTTCTTTCTCGTTGACACCAGCATCCACGGGAATGTGGAGATTCTGAGCGCCGAGAAAAGAAATTCGAACTGACAAGCAAGACAAATCAAAGCAAGCAAAGCACAAACAAGAAGATTGACAGAAGTTCACCCAAAACCGGGTTACGTCAACTCTCCCTTCCTCCTCTTCCTTCTTGTATTCACCAAAAAAAAGGTTACAAATTACAAAAGTTACAAGAATCTCACCGATCCTACCTTCTCTCCAAAAAACCTCCCAGCCGAAAACCCTAAGAACCATAATCCTAAACTCGGGAAAAGTCCTTAAATAGGGCGTGTGCGAAAACGGGCAGATATCCGCACACCCGGGAAACCCAAAACTGATTTTGTTTCGGGGGCGTTGCCCCCGAGCCCCCACCGGGGACGCTGTCCCCAGGACCCCTGGCCGCTGTCCGGACATCGGGACCTCCGCTGGGGGCTGCCGCCCCCCGACCCTCGTTGTCGTCGGTGCCGGATATGTCGAAAAGAGTCACACTTCGATTCCTCGAAGCTCATGTGGGCGAACCCCGGTGTGAGAAATTAAACAAGAGGACCGGAAGTGTTCCACAACTCTAACAGAGAAGGTATTCCGCCCCTTTCACGTCGACATTTTCAGCCTCCATGAGAGGCCGACGAGCCCTATTTTGCTTGATTTCAGTCCAATTTTTGGGCAATTTTGTGGTGGTTTTAGCTCGTTTCAGGGTTCTATTTTAGTCTCCCTTCGTAGCTGAGCATTTGCGTGCATACTGATTTTTAGGTTTTGGTAGAATTTTTTTTTTGTTTGAACGAATGATCTCTATTTTTCGATATTTGGGGTAAATTTTGTCCTCTCTACCTAAAGGCAGTATATGCATATGTGCTTACAGTTAAAACTTATGGTGTGTTATTTGTTGAAACCGGAAAACCGGTCTCTTGTGGAGTTCGACCCTTGGGGAAGGGGTGGCCGCGCACCTACTTCACTCCTGCAAGAAAACGACAAAGAAAAGAAGAAACAAGGACTAGACCAAGGGCCCGGCGTGGAGGTCCCACCACAAACCCGGAAGATCTCAGAGCGCTTCCCCTCCTTAGCCAAATGCCGGGCTAAGGTACCTCAGAAAGCGCTAGTAGGCCAGAGAATTAGTAAAACGTGCTTTCTGAGGTACCCCTTGGGTCCTATTTATAGGAAAAGATGGCCTGCCAATATACAACCTTCACTGTTTTCGAGGACTACAGGCAAACCAAAAGGGGCCACACAGTAGAAGTGTGCCATGGCCAAGATGCGAGCTGGACCTGAGGGGGCACTCGCTCGGCAAGGGGCCCGACTCGCCTCGCCCTGGGCCTAGGCGGGCACGGGCTCGGCGGACTGTACTCGGCTAGCGCTGGGCTCGGCTAGACTATTGCCGAGCTTGGGCTCGGCACGACGATCGCCGAGCTCGGACTCGGCACGGAGATCGTCGAGCTTGGCTCGACTATCGTCGAGCCCTGTCTTCGCACCCGAGCTTGGTCTCGACAAGCTGGGCTTCGTTCGACCATCGCCGAGCTCGGACTCGGCACGGAGATCGTCGAGCTTGGCTCGACTATCGTCGAGCCCTGTCTTCACACCCGAGCTTGGTCTCGACAAGCTGGGCTTCGCTCGACTATTGCCGAGCTCGGACTCGGCAAGCTGGGTCCAAGTTGATCTGAGCCGGCCGGTTCAACCCCTGTCGACCACTCGCAGGATACGGGGTTGTACATAATCCCCGCTCTTTGCGAGGTTGGGACAAGCTCGGAAAGAAACATCCAACCCCATGGGATCCGGCGAGTGCGACAGGGGCAGAAAGGAATCTTCTGGTAGGCCCCACAGATAGCTATATATATGTACCCCTGCGCATCTGGCTGACCTTTGCCCTTCCCCAAATTCTGACAAGATGCCGCTCCCCAAGGAAGTCTTAGAGCGACTCGCACGCTCCCGCGGAGAGATCGCTGCCCAGGTCGCGGGGCTAACCAACCTTGAAGCCCCTGCTCGCCGTTTTGCCGATCTCAGCTCGGCCAAGCGGGCGAAGCCTCTTCCCCCGGGGGCCGAACCCATCCTGGCCGACTTTACTGCCGCCTTGGGGAACGGGGCCGGTTCCTCCAACCAGCCAATTCTTGGCTCCTCCGCTAAAAGTCTCGTGGAATTGTCTTCTGACCGGGAGAACAGCGGCGAAGCGTCCACCCCCCGGACCAAAAGTGCTCCTGTCAACTCGCCACGGCAGGATCCCGAGGTTAAGGAGCCGGGCTCGCGAGAACCGGCGTCGCCGAGTCGCCTCCCTTCTCGGCAACCCTCCCCTGGATCCCCGGTCGTGGGGAGGGGCGCCGGGATTATCCCCGTTCCCGGCTACCAACTCGCTCCTCAAGAACTGCCGGGGCGTGGCAAGGACCTGCGCCACTTCTCTCCTCGCGCCCACCCGGAGGAGCCAGGCTCGCGCGGTAAGTTTCCGGCATTGCTCTTCTGTTCCGTGGATTTTTGCTTTTCTGACCGTCTTTCAATTCTTCACCCAGAATTTCCCGGGCGGACGGAGGACGGCGAGTCCGTGGATCGACCTCCCTACTCGCCCCTCCCTTCTCCAAGCGCCCTGGACGCCTTCCTGGACTCCGAGGTGGGCAGCCCTGAGCGCGCAAGACGGGAGCGGAAGGTTCTCAAGAAGCTGGTGCGCGAGCTCCACGACCTGCGGAAGGACAACAACAGGCTGCAGTGGGAGTGCTCGCGTCTCGCGGACGGTGCTGGAGTCAGCCTGGCGTTCGAGGAGGCGTCCTCCCTGGTGCTGATGGACGAAATCGACGAGAACCTGCGGGTGATAAACAGGAACATGGGGCGGCTTCGCGAACTTCATGCGCGGCGGCCTGCGGCGGCGGGTCGGCGAGACCGGGGAGAATGAAACGGCTCTTCTGTCAGTCGGCCGGTACTCGCCCCCGCCCTCGCATGGTCCTCGCGCCCCTATTTGTATTTTTTCTTTTATTTATTCTGAATGGTCTGCATGTAATAATCTTGGAACAACTTTTTAATTACTTTGTATATGTAGACGCTTTTTCGATATTTCGGCGAGTCTTTTCGAATTCCCCCTTCGGGGACCTGGCCAGCTCGCAAGGCTTGCGAGGAGAGGGCGGCGAGGTGGCGCGGCGAGACCGGACCGATCGGCCGACTCGCCCTCCCTTCCACCCTTCTTTACCTTCTTCTATAAATAGACCTTCTCACCTACCCCGAGGCACGCCTTTATTGCTTTCGAATTTTTGCTTTGCTCCTGTCTTCCCGAGCTCGCGCTTTCCCTTTTCTCCGTGACCATGGTGAAGACCAACCCTGATGCGGACGGTCGGTCTAAGTGCGCCCAGCACTTCGTTGATCACTGCTTTTTCGAGGGGCACATCTCAGAGGAGGAGCTCGCCGAGTTCACGGCGGCGTTCGTCCCCCCCGGCTTCCAGGCTCGCAGGCCCGCCGAGCATGAAGCCATCAACTCCTTCCCGGAGGGCGAGCTCGCCTTTCCCATCTCGCACTTCGAGGTGGGACTGCGCCTCCCCCTCTGGCCAGAAATCCGCCAGATCCTGAAGTACTACGGCGCGGTGCCCGCGCAGTTGAATTCCAACGCCATCGCTATGATGGTGGCGTTCGCCTGCTTCCTTCGCCGGGAGCGAATTGAGTTCAACCTCGCGGTATTCCGTAAGTTGTTCTCTTACAAGGCTACTCCCGACGGGGTCGCCTACTTCGGCGGGTCCTTCATCAAGGTTCGCGAGCTGGCGAACAAGAACCACAATTGGATGACCCGGCTCGTCTTCATCAAGGGCGACCTCGGCAACATCCCCTTTCGCCCCCTGCAGAAGAGCGAGGACATATACCGTCCTCCTTCCCTGTCGGGTAGCGACGCCGACCTCCACAAGTTCTTCCTCCACAAGGACTTCGAGGTCGCCTTCCTCCGCCGCGGCCTCGACTTGCTTCAGCCCGTTCTCCCCGGCGAAGGTATACCTCGCTCAGCCCTCTCGCGAACTTTATCAAGGTGGATCTCATACGATTTTTCCCTCTCTTTTTTTTTGACTAAGTCTTTCTCTGCAGGGGAACGGGTTCTCCCGGAGCATCCGCCGTTCGCCGACCCGGGGATATTCTCGGACCCTCTGGAGCTGGCCCGGGCGGCGGCATTTGCTTGTCGCGAGGAGCAACCGCGAGTCCAACCCCCGGCAAGAAGCGCTCGGAGTCCGGGGGGTCGAGCTCGCGCCCCGATTCTTCGCTCCCCAAGAAGAAGAGGGCGAAGGTGGTCTCGCGCGGACGGCTGCACCTTCCCTCGTCTCCCGCCAAGTTCATGAGCTCGCCGGAGGCTCTGTCCGACGAGCCGCCCTTGAGCCCGCTGAAAGAAGCCTCCTCTCCCCGAAAGGGGAAGAAGAAGAGCGGGCCGTCCTCCGATTCTACCGGGGAGGACACCGTCCGCGAGCCCAGTCTGCCGAAGGATCACCCCAACTTCGGCAAGGGGAGCAAGAGCAAAGATGCGGCTGGCGAGCCCATCTTGAAGTGGGACGAGGGGGCTCACCGAGTTTCCGTCTCCACTCGCGCCCCCTCCTGGGGAGCTCGCCGGCCGCCCACCGCCCATGCCTTCGCTTTCGGCTTCGGCCTCTACAGCCGCGACAGCGCCGAGTCGTACAAGAAGCTGACCCCTAGTCAGCTCGGCTACGAGGGGATGCAGGCCCACCTGCGGGCCTTCGAGCTCCATCACATGATGGTCCGCCGCGGCTTCCAGCTCAGCAACGCCCTGCTGACTGCCGAGCAGGAGCGCGACCTGGCGAAGGAGAGCGCGGTCGACGCGGAAAGGCGGTTCGGCCTCGCGGACGCCCTACTCGCGAAGTCTATCGGCGGCCTGGTAATCGCTGGATACCCCTATTTACCTTGCTTAAGATTATTCCTGCGCGTGTTCTGAACTTCTAGTCTTACAGGACGCCGAAGCCGCTAACGCGATGCGAGACGAGATGGCTCAGTTGCGGGCTCAGCTCGCTGAGCGGGAAGCCCAGCTCGCCGATCAGAAGGCATATTCCCAGGAGCAGGAGGCTGTTGCCGCCCGGCTGGGGGCGGAGGTGGAGGAATTGAAAGAGAAGAATAAGGGGCTCCTGGGAGAGGTCCTTCGCCAAGCCGACGCTCTCCTTCCCCCGGACGCCAGCGAGCCGGCCTTCCCCTTCAAGAGGCCCCGGGTGTTTGGCGAGGCTGACGTCGCGGAGCGGCTGCGAGTCAACTCCGTCGAGGCTGCCGAGTGTCTCCTACAGGCCATGAGGGGGACGGGGATCTTGGCGGAAGGCTGCGAGGAGGTCACCGTCCGGGAGCTCCTGCCAACCCTGTTCCCGCCCAGCCCGCTCAGCGAGAAGGAAGACAGCTTTGACTCGCTTTTTGCTGGGGTGAGGGAGAAGGACGCTCGGCTCGGCGACGAGGAGGATCGCCACTCGAGGGGGGAGGGCGAGAGTTAAATTTTGTTTTCTTTTCTCTGTTCTTCTTTGTACCCTGCCGAGGCGGGCCTTGTAAACCTGTAATGATAAATCAAAGATATTTTTGCACGATTTTGCTATCTTCTTTTTGAGTTTACTGGCGATGTTATACCCGCGCGCTGGGTAGAGCGACCTCGCCTGTAGAATGTTTTGAGTTAGGACCAACCCCTGCGGTGCTCGCGGCGAATCCCTAGGACACGTGCTCGCGCCATATCCTACTCGCGCCTCATCTTCCTCTGCCATGTCTCGCCTTAGCTTTTCGACAATTCAGACAAGTGAAAACACGCTTGGGTCAAGATATTGCCGGCATCCGCCTTAGGCATCAGGGCATGTCTTTCGCCGAGTTGGCTGGAGCGAGGCTGGGCTCGCTGGAGGGAGCCGTTCTCCTTCCCCTGAGTCTGGGACAGAACCAAGGTTTCTTTAGTAGCGAGCTGGAGAAAAAGGGGAGGGGGCGGGGTAGGATATTCCGAGCTCGCCGTCTTAACTGGCGAGCTCCCCCCCCCCCTGGTATTTTCCTCGGGCCAACTCCCAGTCCCAACTTTAGGGTCGTAGCGACGTCCATCGAGACTCGGCCGTACCAGCTAGGTGGGAGCCTGGCAGGGGAGTGACGAGACCTAACCCCAGAGCGAGAAGACTTAGAAACTTTTGCCTCTCCCGGGTGCTACCACCGGGCCAGTCAGCTAGGTGAGAGCCTGAGGGCGGGTGTTGAACATCCTCCGGGCTCAGCCCCAGGGTCATAACGATGTCCATCGAGACTCGGCCGTACCAGCTAGGTGGGAGCCTGGCAGGGGAGTGACGAGACCTAACCCCAGAGCGAGAAGACTTAGAAACTTTTGCCTCTCCCGGGTGCTACCACCGGGCCAGTCAGCTAGGTGAGAGCCTGAGGGCGGGTGTTGAACATCCTCCGGGCTCAGCCCCAGGGTCATAACGATGTCCATCGAGACTCGGCCGTACCAGCTAGGTGGGAGCCTGGCAGGGGAGTGACGAGACCTAACCCCAGAGCGAGAAGACTTAGAAACTTTTGCCTCTCCCGGGTGCTACCACCGGGCCAGTCAGCTAGGTGAGAGCCTGAGGGCGGGTGTTGAACATCCTCCGGGCTCAGCCCCAGGGTCATAACGATGTCCATCGAGACTCGGCCGTACCAGCTAGGTGGGAGCCTGGCAGGGGAGTGACGAGACCTAACCCCAGAGCGAGAAGACTTAGAAACTTTTGCCTCTCCCGGGTGCTACCACCGGGCCAGTCAGCTAGGTGAGAGCCTGAGGGCGGGTGTTGAACATCCTCCGGGCTCAGCCCCAGGGTCATAACGATGTCCATCGAGACTCGGCCGTACCAGCTAGGTGGGAGCCTGGCAGGGGAGTGACGAGACCTAACCCCAGAGCGAGAAGACTTAGAAACTTTTGCCTCTCCCGGGTGCTACCACCGGGCCAGTCAGCTAGGTGAGAGCCTGAGGGCGGGTGTTGAACATCCTCCGGGCTCAGCCCCAGGGTCATAACGATGTCCATCGAGACTCGGCCGTACCAGCTAGGTGGGAGCCTGGCAGGGGAGTGACGAGACCTAACCCCAGAGCGAGAAGACTTAGAAACTTTTGCCTCTCCCGGGTGCTACCACCGGGCCAGTCAGCTAGGTGAGAGCCTGAGGGCGGGTGTTGAACATCCTCCGGGCTCAGCCCCAGGGTCATAACGATGTCCATCGAGACTCGGCCGTACCAGCTAGGTGGGAGCCTGGCAGGGGAGTGACGAGACCTAACCCCAGAGCGAGAAGACTTAGAAACTTTTGCCTCTTGGGGGTTTAAGCTGCGAATCCCTTTACCTTCACTATTTTAACAGAGCGTGAAATACGGCAACGAGATTCTCTTTCGTTCTTAAAGTCAAGTCATTCACAATATTTTCAAGGGTAAAAACGTTTCAGATCGTCGCCACTCCAAGTGTGGCTGAGGGTATCCCCTCTTACATCTTGGAGGCGATACCCCCCCGATTTCAAGGCCTCCTGCACAATGTAGGGGCCCTCCCAATTGGGGTGGAGTTTTCCCACAGCGGCTGATCTCCCTGCCGCATCCACTTTTTTCAAGACAAGGTCCCCCTCCACGAACTGCTTGACACGGACGTGCTTGTCGAAATACTTGGCCATCCTTCGCTTGGCCTCTTCCTGCCTGATGACGGACAAGTCGCGTAGTTCCTCCACCATATCAAGGGAGAGTCGGAGCTCCTCCTCATTCTCTGACCTCCATTCTTCCCTTCCGGCTCCTGCCTCGACGACCCGAGGCGTCTGGACCTCGAATTCGATAGGAAGAACGGCCTCGCAGCCGTGAGAGAGCTTGAAAGGAGTCTCCCCCGTGGCCGTATTGGGGGTGGTCCTTAATGCCCAAAGGACCGATGGAAGCTGCTCCACCCAGCTTCCCTTCAAGTTTTCCACTTTCTTCTTTAAGAGGTTCACGATGATTTTGTTGGCCGCTTCCACCTGCCCGTTGCTCCTGGGATGATGGACAGAAGCAAACCGAAGGTCAATTCCTAGCTGCTCGCAGAAACGAATGAACTCCGTGCTGGCGAACTGAGGTCCGTTGTCCGTGACAATAGCTTGTGGCAGCCCATGCCTGCAGATGATCTCCCCCCAGATGAAGTTCCTGACTACCTGAGAGGTTACCTTGGCTAGAGCCTTCACTTCCATCCACTTAGAAAAATAATCGATCATGACCAACAAAAACCTCCTCTGCCCGCTGGCCTGAGGGAAAGGTCCTACAAGGTCCAGCCCCCATATGGCGAAGGGCCATGGTGCCATGATACTTCTTAACCTCTGAGCCGGCTGGAGCTGGAGCGGGGCATATAGTTGGCACTTATGACACTTTTTCGCGAATTCGACTGCATCCTGACCGAGGGTAGGCCAGAAGTACCCTTGCCTGACGACCCTCCCTTCCAGAGTCCGACTCCCCGAGTGACTCCCACATTCACCGGAATGGACTTCCTCCAAAATTTTGTGCACCTCTCTTTCGGCCACGCAACGGGCCAACATCCCCGAGAGGGTCTTGCGGTACAACTGTCCCTCACGTAGGAGGTAGTATGCCGCCTTGTGCTTGAGCCCTCTTCGATCCATCCCCTCCGGGTATTCTCCGGTAGACAAGAAGATGACGAAGGGATCCATCCATGAGGGATGCTGTTCCACTTCCATTAGCTCCCCCTCCTCGATGGAAGGTCGGAAGAGATCCGTAATGGTGCCTCCCATCCGGGGGCCGTGCTTTGCCAGCTGGTCGACGGGCTCATTTTCTCCCCTCGGCACGTGCTTGATTGAGAAGGTCTGGAAGGTCCCAATGACCCCCCTTACCTTCATCAAATAGAGCTGCAGGGTGGGCTCCCTTGCCTCAAACTCCCCCTTGATCTGGGAAGCCACCACCATGGAGTCAGTGAGGACCTCCACGTCGTGCACCCCCAAGTCTCTTGCCAGGCGCAGGCCTGCGATTACAGCTTCGTATTCGGCTTGGTTGTTGGTGATAGGAAAGTGCACTACTACCGTCTGCTCGATCTTTATCCCCTGGGGACTTTCTAAGATGACCCCAACCCCTAAAGAATGCTTCCCCGAGGCACCGTCCACCCTGACTTTCCAGGGGAGAGGGCGAGTGAGTTTCTCCTCCGCCACTTCGACCACATACTCTGCCAGGAAGTCAGCCATAGCTTGGGCCTTGATTGAGAGTCGAGGGACGAAGGAGATATCGAACTCGCTCAGTTCCACCGACCATTTGGCCAACCTACCTGAATGCTCTACCCCCTTGAAGATGTTGCGCAGGGGGTGGTCGGTCACTACTCGAATTGAGTGTGCCTGGAAATAAGGCCGAAGCCTTCGGGCTGAGATGATTAGGGCGAAGGCCAGTTTTTCTAGGATGGGGTAGCGGAGCTCGGCCTTCTTTAGTATCCGACTCACATAGTAGACGGGGAGTTGCCTCTTCCCCTCTTCCCGAACCAAAACCGAACTCAAGGCTTCGGCCCCGACCCCTAGATATAGGAATAAGTCCTCCCCCTCCTTGGGCCCTTGGAGCAGGGGGGCCTGAGTCAGCTGTTTCTTCAAAGCCTGGAATGCCTCCTCGCACTCCGAGGTCCATTCAAACCTTCGACCCCCTCTCAAGGTTTTAAAGAATGAGGAACACCTCTCCCCGGCCCGGGAGAGGAATCTACTCAACCCTGCCAACTTCCCTGTCAGCTGCTGTACTTCCTTGGTATTTTGCGGCGACCTTAATTCCAGGATTGCCCTCACCTTGTCGGGGTTAGGTTCTACCCCGAGGGGGTGAGAAGGTGCCCTAGGAACTTTCCCCGGCTTGCCCCGAAGACACACTTCAAGGGGTTCAGCCTCATCTTAAACTGGCGGAGAGTGGCGAAAGTCTCTTCCAAGTCCCGGATGTGGGAGTCGACATCCAAGCTCTTGACCATGAGATCATCCACATACACTTCGAGGTTCCTCCCCTTCTGCTCTCGGAAGACCCTATCCATCATTTTTTGGTAGGTAGCCCCTGCATTCTTTAGCCCGAAGGGCATCATCTTGTAACAATAACACCCATCTCCCGTGATGAACGAGACATCTTTGACGTCAGGGGGGTGCATCCTGATTTGGTGATAACCTGAAAAAGCATCTAGAAAACTCATTACAGGGAAACCGACGGCTGAGTCAACCAGCGCGTCGATCCGAGGCAGAGGATAACAATCTTTCGGGCATGATTTATTAAGAAGAGAAAAGTCGATACACATCCTCCACCGGCCGTCTCCTTTTTTAACCATTACAACGTTGGAGACCCAGCCGGGGTATTGGATTTCAGATATGAAGCCAGCCTCGAGGAGCTTGGCGACTTCCTCTCTGATTGGCTCGGCGAGCTTGTCCGTGATGGACCTCTTTTTCTGCTGGATGGGGGGAGCCTCCGGGTCCAGGTTGAGGCGGTGGCAGGCCACGTCGGGGTCGATCCCTGGCATCTCCGCGGCGCTCCAGGCGAAGATGTCCACGCTCCTCTGGATGCACTCCAGCATCCTGCCTTGAGCTTCCGGGGTCAGACCTCCGCTGACGCGGACCTTCTCCACCCTTCCTCCAATGGTGTGGACCTCCATCTCCTCCACCTCTTCCGCCGCCTCCAGGCGGGACTGCTCCTCCCATTCCCTGGTACCTCCCCCTCCGGGGGCGAGGGCCTCTTCCTCAGCCTCTTCGACGGCCATGGCCTCGGCCGACCCCCGAGTCTCTTCCGCCACCTCCTCCCGAGCGCGGCACTCCACCCCCATCTCTTCGTCGGCTTCCTGCTCCTCCTCCAGCCTCCGCCCCATCTCCTTGGCCCCCTCCAACCAAGAGATGGAGTTTACCGCCGAGACGTAGCACTCCCTTGCCTCCTTAGGGTCTCCTCGAACTCGGATCTGGACCCCCTCGACGTTGAGCTTCAGACATTGGTGGAAGGACGAGGGGACGCAGCGGAAGGCGCTGATGAGGGGTCTCCCGAAGATGGCGCTATAACTGCTAGGGGCGTCCACGATAACAAACTTGCAGTTGCGCGACTGCCCCCCTAGAGTGACATGGAGTCCCACTCCTCCCTCGACTTCTTTCCTCTCCCCCGAAAAGCCGAACAGAGGCCCGTCCGAGGCCAACACCCTCCTGGCCTCCACCTTCATCGCATCAAACGCCTTCTTAAAGATGACGTTGACCGAACTCCCATTGTCCACGAGGATCCGGGAGACAGTGAAATCCTCGATGGCTGTCTGGATAACCAGCGCATCGCAGAAGGGGTCCTCGTGACCCGGCAAATCCTCTCTGGAGAAGGTGATTTTCTCCTCCGGGGGAGGGGATTGGGATGTGGAGCCAACGCTCCTCCGGTACATGGTGTGGAGGCTTGACTTGCGGGAAGCCTCGATCCCGGCCCCCCGTGGATCGCTCCGATCCTTCCTCGGGTGCCCACATCAACCCGGTCTTCGCACCGATCCCCCTCCTCCCGGGGCCGGATCTCCTCTATCCGAACTTCCTGCTGCTGTTGCTGCTCTCTTCTCCCTCTCATCTCGAGGAACTCCGGACACGTGGACGTGAGGTGCCCCTCTTCCTGATGAAAGTCGCAATAGGGCAGGTCCACCCTGACCTCCCTCCTTCTCCTCGGCTGTCCTCTCCTCCTTCCCCTCATGGCAATCGCCATTGCCTCTTCCTGGTCGGGGAGAGGGGGTCTCTGACCCTGCCTACCCCCCTGAGGGTTGTACTGCCCTCGGCCACCCTGGCGGTTATCTCCTCCCTGATAACCCCTTCGTGGTGCCTGGTCTTGCCATTCGGGCCTCCACCCCAAACGGTGGGTCTGCTCCGGACGCACCCACCTGGGTTGCGGCTGCTGCTGCGGCTGCTCCCTCTGCCGAGGTTCAGCCCTCCTCTCCTCCTGAATTCGACCACCCCTTGGCCTTTCCTCTTCCACGGCCCACTTGGCCAACCTTCGCGCGAACTCTGGATGCGCTGCCTCCATTTCGGCCTCCCTGGACGCTCTCTCTAGAAGTGCCTCAAAAGACACTGGAGGTGACCTTTTCAGCTCCATGGCGAAGAACCCGGACTGGAGACCCAGGGTGAAGGCCACCATCATGGTGTGCCCTGGCATCTCCTGAACTTGGGACAGTTCCTCTTGGAACCTGTCCAGGTAGCTCCCCAGGGTCTCTCATACCCTCTGCTTGATGCGGAACAAAGACTCCGCCTCCCTCTTCCTTTTCTTTGAAGTGGTGAACCTCAGCATGAAACCCCGTCGCAGATCCTCAAAGCAGTAAATGGACCCGGTCGGGAGTTGGTGGAACCACTCTCTCGCCTTTTCTCTGAGGGTGATGGCGAAGAGCCGGCACTTGAAGCCGTCTGACATCTGTCGAATGGAGACCATGTCCTCGAACCACTGGATGTGGTGGACCGGGTCTCCTCTTCCGGAGTAGTAAGTCATCTCCGGCTCGCGAAACCCCTCGGGAACGGGGGCTGAAGAAACGAACTCGCTGAAAGGGCTCCCCCCCTCAGCCGGGCGAGTCGGGAACTCCCTCCCTGCCGTCTCGCCGAAGTGGTACTCGGCGGCCGAGCTGGGGAATAGAACTCGCCCCTGGAACTCGCGCTCGCCCCTCTCGGCGGGCTCCTTCCCTGGTCGCCTGAGCGGCGCGTCGTCGCCGAGTGCGGGAACGGCGACCACCGGGACAGCCGGCGTCGCACTCTCAGCTCGCATGCCGAGAGCGGTCCTGACGAGCCCGAGGATCTCCTCCCTAAGCTCCGCCGGCATGCTCGCCGCTGGGGGTGGGGGAGGGGGTGGCGAGTTGCCCCTGCCTGATCCTTGTCCTTCTTCCCCGGTCATCGAACCTGCAGAAGATTTTCTCTGCTGACCACTGTCCACGCTCACCGCACCAAAATGTTGAAACCGGAAAACCGGTCTCTTGTGGAGTTCGACCCTTGGGGAAGGGGTGGCCGCGCACCTACTTCACTCCTGCAAGAAAACGACAAAGAAAAGAAGAAACAAGGACTAGACCAAGGGCCCGGCGTGGAGGTCCCACCACAAACCCGGAAGATCTCAGAGCGCTTCCCCTCCTTAGCCAAATGCCGGGCTAAGGTACCTCAGAAAGCGCTAGTAGGCCAGAGAATTAGTAAAACGTGCTTTCTGAGGTACCCCTTGGGTCCTATTTATAGGAAAAGATGGCCTGCCAATATACAACCTTCACTGTTTTCGAGGACTACAGGCAAACCAAAAGGGGCCACACAGTAGAAGTGTGCCATGGCCAAGATGCGAGCTGGACCTGAGGGGGCACTCGCTCGGCAAGGGGCCCGACTCGCCTCGCCCTGGGCCTAGGCGGGCACGGGCTCGGCGGACTGTGCTCGGCTAGCGCTGGGCTCGGCTAGACTATTGCCGAGCTTGGGCTCGGCACGACGATCGCCGAGCTCGGACTCGGCACGGAGATCGTCGAGCTTGGCTCGACTATCGTCGAGCCCTGTCTTCGCACCCGAGCTTGGTCTCGACAAGCTGGGCTTCGTTCGACCATCGCCGAGCTCGGACTCGGCACGGAGATCGTCGAGCTTGGCTCGACTATCGTCGAGCCCTGTCTTCACACCCGAGCTTGGTCTCGACAAGCTGGGCTTCGCTCGACTATTGCCGAGCTCGGACTCGGCAAGCTGGGTCCAAGTTGATCTGAGCCGGCCGGTTCAACCCCTGTCGACCACTCGCAGGATACGGGGTTGTACATTATTATGATGAAACTTTGTTTTAGTGTTGCTGGCTAGAAAGATGAGGAAAATTGATCAATATGCTTTATTGTGATAATTAAAGAAAAGTAACCATGTAATATTTGATTATTTTTGATATCTTCACAATGATTTCTCAACATGTATTTTTGATGAAACTTATTAAATAAATCATCTTAAATTTGTAGGTGAGTTGTGCTCCAAGTCATTTGAAAATTATTATTTCTTTAAAATGAGTTTTAGTTGGTCCTTAGATGCGTTATTTTTGTAACTGTTAAATCTTTTCGAAATATGTGAAAATTTTCTGTTTAAGTATACAAATAGTTTTATTTATAAAGCTTATTGAAAATAGGCATACAAGCATCACTCCTTTTATTTTGCAGGAAAATTATTTTTATTAGGGAGGGATGATCATATTAATGTCTAATTATTTTAGTCACAATACAATTTGAAAAATTTAGTAATGAAAATATTTTTTTATCACTAACATTTGGCAATTTGTAATAAAATTTTATTTAGTCGCTAATTAAAACATATTTTGTGATTAAATTTTACACATGGTCACAGAATAATTGAGGTTGAAATTAGTGACAAAATATATGTTTGGTCACAAAAATAAAATCTCAAGAGATCAATTTTTTATCGCCACTAATTATTTAGGAGAGAGGTTAGGAGATTATTTCATTAATTTTGGAGAGAATTGGGATGGGGCTGGAGCTAATATAGCCGAAATTAATTAGTTTACATTATATGTTTAATTATATTTTATTATAAAATCATTTTCATTTAGGATCGGAGGGAATAAATGAAATTTTTTATGAAGAGAACTCCAAATTTTGATGACTATTAACTATTTCTTTGTTATCTAAATAAATAATGTAGTGACTAATTGTTTTGGGTTGTTAATACTATTAAAAGTTTATTTTAGTGATCAAACTTATATTTTGTCGCTAAGTTATGTCTTTACTCTTTAGCAATAGAACTTGTACTTAGTTACTAAATGTATGTCTTTAGTGACTCAACTTTTGCTTCGTCACTAAAGATGTGTCTTTAAAGATGTGTTTTTAGTGAATAAACTTTTACCTCGACACTATAGATATGTTTTTAGTGAAGAAATTTTTTTTTCACTAATTTTTTGTCACTAAAGTTCTGTCTACAACGACTAATGTTGACTTCTGTCACTAAAGATATGTGTTTAGTGACTAAACTTACTTCGTCACAAAAAAAGTGTCTTTAGTGATAAAATATATTTAGTCATTAAATGTTTGTCGCTGAAATTGTATTTTTAGTGACTAAAGATTTCTTTAGTCACTAAAGATGTGTTTGTAGTGGCTAAACTTTTACTTTGTCACTAAAAATATGTTTGTAGTGACTAAACTTTGACTTTGTCACTTAAAATATGTTTTAGTGACTAAATGATCAATTCATCACTATAGATATGTCTTTAGCGATGAAATATATTTGGTCACAAAATTTTTGTCACTAAAGGTATTGTTCTCAGGGTCGGCTTAGCTATTTCTACTCTTTCCCTGAAATACCTATTATTCTACCGATAATATTTTAGTTTGGTTTTATAAAAAAGAAAAATGGCATAAAAATAAATATAATGCATAATAATAAATGAAAGCAGAAAATAAAGTGCGGAAAGCCGATGACCAACTTAGCGCGACTATAAAAGAAGAGAATTGAACTAAAATAAACTTTTAATAAAAAGAGATCCTAATTTTCAAATTAATTAAGGCGGAGACTTGGCCGTGGAGGTTCCTTAGATATGAGCTCACCTTGGTCTAGGAATATCGCTCACCTGAACGCTAAGACTATTCGACCGATCGCTAGACCGACGAAGGATTCCTCTTAACGCCCGCATTACGCTAAGAACCCCGCTATTGGGTGGGGAACCCAATCCGGTAGAGTTACGCGCCTCCTCTCTCGAGGGTTAGCGCGGAGCTCTCTTTACACAAGGGTGATCGGTCCATACGTGCGGCCTCTCGGCATTGCGTATGGGTAACGGAAATAGGGCCCGCACATCGATATGCGGTCCTACGCGTCGTTAACCCGGGGCAAACCTTAAGAAATTTAATTAAACTGAAAATAGGACCTTTAATTATTTAAAGCCATTTTATCTGTCCCAATGCTCTTCGATATTGAGGGCTAAGGGCGGTTAGCCACTCATCGGAATGGGGACACTTACACTAGAAAGCAATAAAGAAAGCTGTAAAGAAAGCAATAAGAAAGCAGTAAAGAAAGCTGAAAATTGCAAGTCCTACTCAAACGAGTAGGACTGAAGAAAGCAGTAAATGCGAATCTCGGCTTAAATGAGTGGGCGGGGGTAAATTAATATCATACACGCACACACTCTACAGAAATTAAAATCACACACACGCACTCTACAGAAAAGTAAACACACACACACACACAAAGTTTTCCTACTCAAGTGAGTAGGAAGAAAATGAAAGCAGTAAAAAGGCAAGTCCCACTCAAACGAGTGGGCGGAAAATGAAAGCAGAGCGCCATTTAACTCTTAACGAGTAGGTGGAAATAAATGCGTACGCACACACTCTACAAAAATTGAAATAAAGCAATAAAATCTAACTCATACACGCACGCACACTTGCAAAAATAAGAAAAACAAAGTTGCTAAAAAATTAAAACAACTGCATTTCTACCGCTAGAATGCGGTAGAAATGCATAAAAAGTGAAAATAAAAATTAACCGGAGCGAAAAGTTATTCAAATAAACGCAAAAGTGAAATGTTCGAAAAATTAAAACAACTGCATTTCTATCGCTAGAATGCGGTAGAAATACATAAAAAGAGAAAATAAAAATTAAAGGGACTAAAAAGTTTTGAAATTAAAGTTAAAAACAAACTGAGCGAAAAATTATAACGACAATATTTTCATTCTTATGTTTTTATAAAACCTCCAAAAAATGAGAATAAAACTAAAAAAAGAACGAAAAGTTTTACAATCCTAAGAGCCTAAGTTAAAGAAAAATAAAAACAACACATTTTTAGGTGATTTTATAAAGCTTTAAGAATGAAAATAGGATAAAAAAGGGAAAAGCTAAAGCTAAACAAATACGGAATATGAAAATAAAACAGGCATTACAACGGCTAGAATGTGCGATAAAATCCTAAATCTAACTAAGTTATAAGGCTAAAAATGACGTAAAAGATAAAATGCACAAAAAAGATAACAAAAAATCACTTAAAAAGGGCGCTTCCAAATAAACATTCATGCTTTGCAAAGAGAGAAAATTACATATTTCATTAAAATCAAAAGAGATTACAACAAACCTAGAATGAAAAAAGCTAATACAAACTAAGGGAGGGGGGAGAAAAATCTCTTACATAAGCATGGAATTCACTTGGGCAGCACCTCCCCTAAGTAAAGTGGCCAAAAAGGTGGACAAGAAAAGCTTCCTGGAAGCTCTTATTTATAGGCAAATTTTCGGGTGTAAAACGCTCTAGGTCACGGGCATGACAGGGGGCGTGTCAGTACTGTACATAAAGCGGCCGGTGATTTGACTGGAGAGGTGACATTTTGGCTGAAAACGCGGCGATCACGCCCCAGGTCACGGGCGTGACAGGTGTCAGTCACGGGCGTGACTAGGGCTTGGCGGGGAGGTGGATCTGGGGATTTGATGGGAGCTTTGACTTTGGGGCGGTCCACGTGGCGGACACGGGCGTGACACAATTGTCACGGGCGTGTAAGTGGGGCGTGTCCTGGACAGTTGGCAGCTCGATGTCGGCAACGTTGACAGTTGACGAAGCGTTGAGTGCCGACATCGACACGGGCGTGACGAGCTTTGACACGGGCGTGACATGAAGGCGTTGAGTGATGAACAGTGAAATCGTTGAGTGTCGACTACCTGCTGGCGTTGAGTGCCTGATACGCCCGTGTCGGTCATGGTCACGGGCATGACAGTCAACTTTTTGATTTTTTCTGGAATTTTTCTGGAATAAAAATAAAGCTAATTAAGTTAGAAATAATATTTACAAAAATAAGCAATTTATTGAATAAAACTAATAAAAAAAGACAAAATTAAACAAAATTAACTTAAATAAAATACGAAAATATAGGTATATTTACAACTCATCAAATACCCTCATACTTAAGCTTTTGCTATTCCAGAGCAAAAGTTGGAGATGAACCTATAAGGAATAAAAAAGAATCCTAAATTTAACTAACGCTTAACTTAATTGTACGAAAGATCGAAATGAATTTCCGGGGTCTCGGAATTAAATCTTAATTTATGAAAATGTTAAAATAGAGGAACTGTTTCAAAAAATACTTCTAAATGGAAAAAAGAAAGCGAAAGTTATTTTTGTTAGTTTAACAAAAATGGATTGGAATTTTAAAAAAAACTTTAGCTAAAAAGAAATTAATAATAAATAATTCAATTTAAAAATTATGCTCTCAAAAAGATTTGGATTAATTCTAGAATCATGAAAATTGAATAAGTGGATTGGCGGTTATGAAGAGGGCTTTGATTTTTGAGGCGAGGTAATTTTTTCTCGAACCTCCACATATATTTTTTGGATTATTAGGAAAATGAAATCTTATTTTCCTAATATTAAAAAAAAAAATTTCTTCTTCATAAATAAAATAAACCCAATGTATATGTATATGAGTAATGAATTTTATCTTCTTACTCCGTAACATATAATCTTTTTAAACTATTGGGTGCCTATGTTTACGGGACGAAATCTTATCCCCATTGACATAAGATCTTTTTAAAGGTGAGTGGGGAATCATACCGATTTAAGGTATAAAAAAAAGTGGATGGTTGAATTTTTTTTTTATTTCAAAAAGAGAGCTAGAGTTTAATAAAAAATTTTGAGAGCAACCTCTTTAATTTGGACGTTCCTATGTTTCTAAAAGCATAAGTGGGAATAATGTAAAATCCATGAATGTTATTTTCTAACATAAAAACGTGCTTTTATTCAAAAAATTAGAAGTGAAAATGAGAAAAACAAGTTCCCTATAATAAGAAAAAGCCATAAAAAATTCTTTAAAATCTTAACCCCAGAAATTTAAGTCTATCGAGCTACAATTAATAAACGAATAGTAAATAAAGAATTAATTAAAATTCGCTTATAAATAAACTCGAAACGATTATTTTGGAGAGCAAAGAGGTTAAGAAATAAGGGATTTGAATTATTTAATTCAAAAAAAAAATTTTGATTTTTTTGAGTTTTTTTTGATATTTTGGGGTTATTTTCATTTTTTTGGATTTTTATTTAAAGGTTATACTAATTTTTTTGTTTTTTTTGTGAGTTATACTTTTTTTTTTTTGATTTACAGAATTATTTACAGGAAGAGAGAGTTTATTTTTACAAGATAGGAAAGAAAAATGGAAAGAGACGAGAATATTTATAAAATATTTACAAAGTCAAAAATGAAACATCATTGCCCGCGAACAGACTCTTCTTTGTGGTTGGTTCGATGAGTCGAACATCGCGGAGCGATGTTTCAATCTTTTTCGGGGTTTTCAATTTTTTATAAATAAAAACATGAGAAAAAAAAATTTTATTTTAAAATTTTTGCAATTATTTTTTGGATTTTTGTTACGTGCAGGAAATAAAAGGACAGAAAATAGGAAACACTCCCATACTTAAGTCCAACATTGTCCCCAATGTTGCACTAAGGATGAGGAACAATATATATAAAAACAGATATGTACAAAAAGTAAAAACAGGAGTTTAGAAATCTGCCCCAAACCGCGTTCGGGGAAGCCCGTTAAGTTTGACCCTGCAAAAATTAAAGTAAAAACAGAAAAATGGAAAATATAAGTTCGGCGAAAAGTGTGTGGGTGATAGAGGGCGCGAGGGGTAAGTTAGTGTGATAAATGTGCGACGGATACGCAATCCCCTAGCGCTCACAGTAGTGAAGCGTGCCGAAACGACAAAATAAATATATAATTAAAAAAAAAATTTGTTTTAAAATTTTTTTTTTTAAGTTTATGTTTTTTTTATTATTCGATTTTGGTTTTTTTTTTTTGGTTGAAAATAAAAATAAAAATAAAATGAAAAAAGAAAATAAGTTAAAGGCAAAATAAAATAAAAAAGAAAGAGATATTATTATTATTTTTTTTCATTTTTTTGATTTTTGATTTTTAGGTTTTAAAATTTTTAGGTTTTTAAGTTTTTATGTTTTTTTTTTAAAGTTTTAGCTTTTTTTTTAAAGTTTTTAGGTTTTTTGATTTTTTTGGTATTTATTATTATTAATTAATATTGATATTATTATTATTATTAATATAATTTTTTTGGTGGCCATTTTGTTTTGTTTTTATATATAAATAGAAATAAAGGGTAAAATTAATAGGTTTCAGGAATTCAAAATAATAAAACGATAATCTCCCCGGCAACGACGCCAAAAACTTGATGGTAAAAAAGCCGGCTCTTATTTATGTGGATGAGATGATGAAAGTAGAGGTTTTTATTTATAAAAAAGAAGAGCATTTTATTTTGTTAGAAACCGAGTTTTAACGAGATGGAGGCAAGTGCACCTATCGCGTGTAGTACAGGATATTCCGGTGTGGAATATCGGGGTCGTATTGTTCTCGGGGTCGGCTTAGCTATTTCTACTCTTTCCCTGAAATACCTATTATTCTACCGATAATATTTTAGTTTGGTTTTATAAAAAAGAAAAATGGCATAAAAATAAATATAATGCATAATAATAAATGAAAGCAGAAAATAAAGTGCGGAAAGCCGATGACCAACTTAGCGCGACTATAAAGAAGAGAATTGAACTAAAATAAACTTTTAATAAAAAGAGATCCTAATTTTCAAATTAATTAAGGCGGAGACTTGGCCGTGGAGGTTCCTTAGATATGAGCTCACCTTGCTCTAGGAATATCGCTCACCTGAATGCTAAGACTATTCGACTGATCGCTAGACCGACGAAGGATTCCTCTTAACGCCCGCATTACGCTAAGAACTCCGTTATTGGGTGGGGATCCCAATCCGGTAGAGTCACACGCCTCCTCTCTCGAGGGTTAGCGCGGAGCTCTCGTTACCTAAGGGTGATCGGTCCATACGTGCGGCCTCTCAGCGTTGCGTATGGATAACGGAAATAGGGCTCGCACATCGATATGCGGTCCTACGCGTCATTAACCCGGGGCAAACCTTAAGAAATTTAATTAAACTGAAAACAGGACCTTTAATTATTTAAAGCCATTTTATCTGTCCCAATGCTCTTCGATATTGAGGGCTAAGGGCGGTTATCCACTCATCGGAATGGGGACACTTACACTACAAAGCAATAAAGAAAGCTGTAAAGAAAGCAGTAAGAAAGCAGTAAAGAAAGCTGAAAATTGCAAGTCCTACTCAAACGAGTAGGACTGAAGAAAGCAGTAAATGTGAATCCCGGCTCAAATGAGTGGGCGGGGGTAAATTAATCTCATACATGCACAAATTCTACAGAAATTAAAATCACACACACGCACTCTACAGAAAAGTAAACACACACACACACAAAGTTTTCCTACTCAAGTGAGTAGGAAGAAAATGAAAGTAGTAAAAAGACAAGTCCCACTCAAACGAGTGGGCGGAAAATGAAAGCAGAGCGTCATTTAACTCTTAACGAGTAGGCGGAAATAAATGCATACGCACACACTCTACAGAAATTGAAATAAAGCAATAAAATCTAACTCATACACGCACGCACACTTGCAAAAATAAGAAAAACAAAGTTGCTGAAAAATTAAAACAACTGCATTTCTACCGCTAGAATGCGGTAGAAATGCATAAAAAGTGAAAATAAAAATTAACCGGAGCGAAAAGTTATTCAAATAAACACAAAAGTGAAATGCTCGAAAAATTAAAACAACTGCATTTCTACCGCTAGAATGCGGTAGAAATGCATAAAAAGAGAAAATAAAAATTAAAGGGACTAAAAAGTTTTGAAATTAAAGTTAAAAACAAAGTGAGCGAAAAATTATAACGACAATATTTTCATTCTTATGTTTTTATAAAACCTCCAAAAAATGAGAATAAAACTAAAAAAAGAACGAAAAGTTTTACAATCCTAAGAGCCTAAGTTAAAGAAAAATAAAAACAACACATTTTAGGTGATTTTATAAAGCTTTAAAAATGAAAATAGGATAAAAAGGGAAAAGCTAAAGCTAAACAAATGCGGAATATGAAAATAAAACGGGCATTACAATGGCTAGAATGTACGATAAAATCCTAAATCTAACTAAGTTATAAGGCTAAAAATGACGTAAAAGATAAAATGCACAAAATAGATAACGAAAAATCACTTAAGAAGGGCGCTTCCAAATAAACATTCATGCTTTGCAAAGAGAGAAAATTACATATTTCATTAAAATCAAAAGAGATTACAACAAACCTAGAATGAAAAAAGCTAATATAAACTAAGGGAGGGGGGAGAAAAATCTCTTACATAAGCATGGAATTCACTTGGGCAGCACCTCCCCTAAGTAAAGTGGCCAAAAAGGTGGACAAGAAAAGCTTCCTGGAAGCTCTTATTTATAGGCAAATTTTCGGGTGTGACACGCCCTAGGTCACAGGCGTGACAGGGGGCGTGTCAGTACTGTACATAAAGCGGCCGGTGATTTGACTGGAGAAGTGACATTTTGGCTGAAAACGCGGCGATCACGCCCTAGGTCACAGGCGTGACAGGTGTCAGTCACGGGCGTGACTATGGCTTGACGGGGAGATGGATCTGGGGATTTGACGGGAGCTTTGACTTCGGGGCGGTCCACGTGGTGGACACGGGCGTGACATAATTGTCACGGGCGTGTAAGTGGGGCGTGACCTGGACAACTGGCAGCTCAATGTCAACAACGTTGATAGTTGACGAAGCGTTGAGTGCCGACATCGACACGGGCGTGACGAGCTTTGACACGGGCGTGACATGAAGGCGTTGAGTGATGAACAGTGAAATCGTTGAGTGTCGACTACCTGCTGGCGTTGAGTGCCTGACACGCCCGTTTCGGTCATGGTCACGGGCGTGACAGTCAACTTTTTGATTTTTTCTGGAATTTTTCTGGAATTTTTCTGGAATAAAAATAAAGCTAAGTTAGAAATAATATTTACAAAAATAAGCAATTTATTGAATAAAACTAATAAAAAAGACAAAAATAAACAAAATTGACTTAAATAAAATACGAAAATATAGGTATATTTACAACTCATCATTGGTTCATTGCTAGATAGGTCTTCACCTGCACATAAACAATTTATATGTTTTTGACCCAGTTTACCTTGGGTCTAGGTTGATAACCTTTAAATTCAGAAATGAAAGAAATCCCTGGCTGACACTTTTATCTTTCAGGATGGTATCTCCTAGGAGGTACTATCCATTCAGTATAAGGGTTGAAGCTTTGGGATGAGGGACTTCTAGGATTGACTTGAGATTTACCTCTAAAAGAATGTTCAAAGCTCTGAGCTCCGTTTGACGATCGTCGACCTGAGTTCGACGATTTTGAGTCAGATCATCGAGCTCCGTTTGAAGATCGACTATGCCAGAGTTCAGAAGTCGTCGATCTGAGTTCGACGTTTCAGCCTTGGATCGCCGAGCTCTGTTCGACGATCGTCGACCTCTGTTCGACGTTTTCTGTTGAACTTGATTTTCCTTAGGTAAATCTTGATTCTTCCTAGCTACCTCTACAACACCCTTTCCTTTATCAGAAATATATCTAATTGGGGTTGTTAATACTATAGGTTGGCTGGATGAAGCACCCAAGCCCAGTGTATTGTTGAATCTTGAGTTCACTGTGCTTGTAATGTCTATCAGTCTTATGCTTCTCCCATTAAGGGATTCTTCAAACTTCTTTGCCTGGGATAACTTTCTTTTCAATGAAGCTATCTCCTCCCTACATCATTCTAACTCCTCAGAGAGTTTAAGGTTGTCTGATTTTAAGGTGCTATGTTCAGACAATTGATTTCTGAGAGAGATGATCTCTTTCTCAGACTTTAGCAGGTCTAAACAAAGTACCTTAAATTCAAATCTAAAGTCCTTTGAGTGAAAATCAAAGGAGTCTATTACCTGGTCTTCTTCAGTTTGAGTTTCAGATTCTGAGTCTGATCCTTGTTCTGCATCAGAATTTTGCTGAGAGGCATTGATAGCCATCATGCAGAATTCCTTTTCTTCAGCAGCATCCTCATCATTACTTGAGCTTGATGAGGCTTCTGATTCCTCTTCAGTATCACTCCAGCTTTCAGCTACAAACCCCTTCCTTGTATGTTTATTTTTGTTGGAGGAGGATTTGTTGTTGTTGTTGTTTCCCCTGGAGTCCTTGTCTTTTCTCCTATCTTTCATGTCCTTCTTGTCCTTATTCTGATTTTCTGGACAGTCAGGCACAATATGGCCTGGTTTCGTGCATCCAAAACAGATTATCTCTTTATTATTTGACTTGTCATACCTTGGCTTCTCATGCCCTCTGGATGACCTCTTTCTGAAATCTTTCATGGCCATCTTATAAAATCTCTTGGCCAGCAAACTCATCAATTCTTCATTGCCTGTGACCTTGTTTTCAGGCAGATCTTCTGTAGCTTTGAATGCTATGGTCTTCTCCTTTCTGATGGCTGGAGAAGCAGTCTTTTGTTCTTCCTCTCTGTTCTTGATGAGCAGCTCATAAGACTTAAGCTTGCCCAACAAAGCTTCAGTAGTAATCTCAATAAGGCTTCTAGCATCCTTGATTGGCCAGATCCTTGAGTCCCAAGTGCTAGGGAAGCACATTAGGATCTTGTTATTTAGTTCAGTTAGAGAGATCTCCTTGTCCAATGTTTTTAGTTCACTGACTATTAGGCTGAGCCTGTTGTACATGTCAGCCACTGATTAAGTTTCTCCTTTCTTGAAGTTCTCATATTGGCTTATGAGATGGGATCTCCTGTCCTTCCTTTCATCAGCAGATCCTGAGATAATTTCAGATAACTTGTCCCATATCTCTTTTGCTGAACTGCATTCAGACACCTTTTGGAATATCTCATCAGACATGGTCTGAGCAAGGATATTCATAGCCTTTGCATCTGCAACATTCCATTTCTTTATTACTGCATCTGTTCCTGAAGGAGGTGGAACAGCACTTGTACTTGTGATCACTATGGGTCTTGGACAAACTGTTAAAGCAGAATTAAAAATGTCCTCATCAATAGAATTCCTGTAAAGCTTAATCCTTGCCTTCCAAAGTGCAAACTTAGAGAGGTTGCACACTAGAGGTCTGGTGCTAGCATAATCTTTGTTCTGTGCCATGGTTTTGTATGAAAATAAATATAATACAAAAGGTAATAACTATCCTCTATAGAAGGTTTATCTTATCAAGGATCTTTTGGTTCAGGTGTTAGCCTGTTCAACCAATCTGTTGAAAATTCAGATGTTGAATAACCAATCTCCCTCTGATACCAATTGAAAGTGAGGGTAAGATCTACCTTGATTCTAGAGGGGGGGTGAATAGAGTATTTTTAAAATAATTTACAATTAAAACTGTAAAGCAGAGGAAGACTTAATTTATATATGTGTGTAAGGTGCTTGCAGTGAAATAAAAACTAAAGCAAGAAATAGGAAATCACACAGCACATAGCAAAGTCAAACACACAGCAACCAAATGACACAAGGATCTATAGTGGTTCCCCAACAACCTGGGTATATCCACTCTTCTACCACCCTAGGTAGGAATCCACTGCAGGAATAGTTGATCAGGTGTCCTGGGCACCAATGAGCTTTTGATAAGGTGCTCAAAAACCAAAACTAGATTTTTTGATAAGGTGTCTTGCCACCACTGAGTTTTGACAAGGTCTCAGAAACCAGTCTCAGAACTTTTGAAGGGAGTTTTGAAAAACCCTTTTATAGGAGGGAAAAGAAAAGGTTGAGTTGTTCTTCTCTATCAACAGTCTGAGAGAAGACAAGTGGATGATGATGTCAAAGCTCCCCCTGAGATCTGTAAGGGTTCAGGAAGGTGAGCTTTGCTAGGGTGATAGGTCTTCAGGTGCTTCAGATCTCCAGTAATTGATGATTTCAGCAGATGCTGAAATGTTTGATATCTGGAGTTCTTGATGTTGAAGCTTTTGAACACTTGAGGATTTGGAGGAGTTGAGTAGCAGAAGATTTCCTCCACAGCAGAAGTTCCTTGTGTTCTTGAAGATTTGGATTCAGTAAATTTGTAAATCTTAGAAGATGAACTCTTGATCAGAGAGTTTCTATTATTCACTCTTCTGTGTCTCTTTCAATCTGATTCTACTGTATATCTCTTGTCTCTATAATTGTATATGATCTGTTCTAATCAAAAACATTTTCTGTAGGAGTATATCAGATTCTGACTTAGATGGTTGTTACTCAGTCATAAATGACTTCCATAAATGACAACTGTCTCTGGGGAAAGTCCTAAGTAACATTCCTTTTAGTCTTCCTTGAAACTTGCATTAGATTGCTTGAAACGGCTAGAAAATCCTTTGCAATAAATGTAGGAAATAACTCTGAATGAATCTGAATGAATTCCATAACTATTCTTGAATTCGAAATCTGAAAGCGTCGATCTCTCACAGAAATCGTCGATCTGAGCTCTACGATCGTTGAACTGAGCTCAGAGATTGGATTTAAATAGCAGACAGAAAACGTCGAACTGAGCTCTACGATCGTCGAACTGAGCTCAGCGACTTGGAAAATAGTTGGAGACAAAATGTCGATCTGAGATCGAAGATCTTCGACCGGAGTTCGACGACTTGCAGAATTGAGCTCAGAGAACGTCGAACTGAGTTCGACGTTTCGTCGACCTGAGCTCGATGAAAATTGTCATTGTCTCAGCATTAAATCCTGATCTTTGAAAGGTCTTGGGGGCAGCTTCAAACCTAAGTTCTAACCCTTAGACTCATTCTATTTTTACCTTTTCAACTATACAACTAGGTCAAACCAATTTCCTAAAAACATAGTGATCCTTGCCCAAATTAGTAATAGGGTGTTCCAACAAGTTTACAATGAGTCACTAAACACAGGACCATGCAATGTAATCCCTCATTGTGTGATCTATGGTATTGACTCATGTGTAACCTCTCTATTAGGATGCAATTCATTTTCAAGTACTAGAGCAATGGAAGAAAAGAAGGGTTGTTGGTTTCAACAAGAAGAAAAGAAAATTTTTCTGAAAAATTTCCTAAGTCCATTTCTCGAGAAATGACATGTATTTCTCAAGAAGTCTAAGTAAATTTCTCGAGAAAGCATAGTTGTTCTCGAGAAATAATAAGACTTCTCGGGAAATTGTCTGAAAATATTCTAAGTACTTTTCTCGAGAAATGCCATGTAGATTTCTCGAGAAGCCAAGTTAGCACTCGAGAAAAGCAAAGTTGTTCTCCAGAAGATCAAATCATTTCTCGAGAAAGCTAAGTCTTTTTCTCGAGAAATCAATTCTTTCTCGAGAAATAAGTCTTTAAGTTCACAGAATTTTCGTTAAGTAGATTTCTCGAGAAGGTCAGACCATTCCGCGAGAAAGCAATTCATTTCTCGAGAAATCATATTCTTCTCGAGAAATCTGTCTTCAATTCTAATTTGCGTTAAGTCTTTTTCTCGAGAAATAATATTTTTTCTCGAGAAATCAGGTATTTTACTTTAAAGAATTTTTGACAAGTCTTTTCTCGAGAAAGTCATGTCTTTTCTCGAGAAAGCAGATGATTTCTCGAGAAATCTTTTTCTTCTCGAGAAATGAAGTTACAGATTTTTCTTTTTCAAATCTTCTGACGGGATTTCAAATTAATCTAAGTTAATGATATTTGACCCACGTGGATCATTCCTTAATGATTTATGACTGTTAGAAGTAGGGCTGATATCGAGTCGAGTTCGAGCGATTTTGGCTCGGCTCGAAATCGAAATTTTCGATTCGAACTCGTCTCGAAATCGACTTGAAATCGAAACTGATTTCGAGTCGAGTCGGCTTGACTCGAAATAACTCGATTCTGAGTTTGCTCGAAATCAAATCGAGACATCTCGAAATCAAATCGGGTCGGCTTGAAATTGAGCAATTTTTCATTTTATTCCTAGTTTGCTCAAAATTAAATTGGGAAACCAATAAATTTAGCAAATAAAACACTTAAAGTCTTCATTTTTTTTATTTAGTATTAAATTTTGTTATTTTTAATCTTAAAATAAGAATATATTAATAAATACATAATTTTTTTAATTAATTCGAGTTGATTCAAATCATTTTTCGAGCGATTCAGGGCTGGCTCGAAATCGTCTCGAAATCAAATTCGAGTCAAATTGAATCGACTCAAATTGAGTCGAATCAATTTTAACCGATTCTGATTCAACTCAATTTTCGAATGATTTTCGAGCGACTTTCGAGTTTCGAATAATATGCTCAGCCCTAGTTAGAAGATGTTCTATAAATAGTCCTTTCCGATTAATTCGAAAACCCTAATCATAATTTCAGTAATCAGAATCGCATTTCGCACTTTCCAAAAATCAGCAGAAGCCGCCGACTCCATCATCATTCTTCTCTGCCGCTCTCTGCCGATCAAGCAATTCAAGAGGAGAAATGATTCGACAGATCCAAGATTCCAAGATTCTTTAACATCTATTTGATTGTGTCGGATCCAAGGTTTTCAGATCAAGTTTTCTCGAATTTCTTCCGTAATCTTCTTCACAGAGCATTTCAGTTTTCAAGAAGGAAGATCCCTGAATATTTCAGATCTGGAAGAGTAAAATTTTTATTATTTGTTGTAAAAATTGTTTAAATATTTGTAGGAGCTTTGTCTCTGAGTTTGTAGGAAGTTTGTTCTTCTGAGTGTAGATCCGTTAGTGGATCGAGATTGTAGATCCGTGTGTGGATTGAGTTTGTAGATTCGGTTTGTGGATCAAGGTGTAGATCTGGTTGTGGATCGAGGTGCAGGAGCATTACTTCGAGGTGTAAGATTGTGATAATCCCTAGACAAGAAGGCAAATAATATCATAACAAGTGCAGGGACGATTCAATGCTCCAGAACTTATTCCACTGCAAATCTGCCAAGGAGATATGGGACTGTCTTGTTGTCCTGATGGAAGGTATATAAGAAGTGAGAGACGATCGCAGATTGTAGTTGAACCAGGAGTATGAAGCCTTCAAGCAAGGTGTCAATGACTCCATAGCTGACAGCTTTGAGAAGTTCTTCAAGATTGTCAACGGCTCAGGAACTGAACAATAAGTTCCTTAGATCCCTCACAAAGTACCGGGACACCAATGTCGTCACCATTAGAGAATTTAGAAAGTTGCCGGAGATCAACACTCAGAATATTTTCGGCAAATTGCTCTCCTGCGAACTCCAAATGAACACCGGAAAGAAGGAGGAGCAAGCCAACTGATCTTCAAGCAAAGAGAAGTCTATAGCCCTAAAGGTTGAAGGTTCAATGAAGTCTAAAGCTGTGTCACCCATAAGGACACGATCTCCTGACACTCCTGAATACTTTGAGCCCAGCACATCAGGCTCCGAGCTATCGGAAGGAGAGTTCTCCCTAATTTCCAAGAAGTTCAAGAAGCTGATGAGCAAGAGGAGACAAATGAAAAATAATTCATTCTCTTCAGATTCCAGGAGATCACATCGTGACGGTGATCGTACCAAGAAAATCTATAACAAAGAGGACGGGTATAAAACAAAACCTAATAATTTTTCTTCCTCTGGCGTTGTTTGATACTACTATAATAAATCAGGTCACATGATTGCGGAGTGTCCGTATAAGAAGAAGGATAGCTCCAGGAAGGACGAGAAGAGATCATTCAAAGGGAAGAAGAAAAGAGCTTTGTTGCCAAGAAGTCGAAGACTCTCAATGACAGTGACTCGAGTGAGTCAAGCTCTAAGAACGAAGAAGCTTACTTCGGGCTTATGGCCCAATCTGACGAGGAAATGGGCGACTCTGAGTACCATGGGAAGGTAAGCTCACACACTATACTTTCTGAATCTGAAAGGTCCTTGAATGGTCATGATGGCTACTCTTATGAAGAGGAAGATGATTCTGAGTTGATGGTTCGGCATGAGAACCTCTTAAAGGCTTTTGACAAATGTCGTAAGATAGTCAAAAAGTAGTTAAAAGAGATTGCCTCCCTCAAAGCAGTGGAAACAAATCTAAAGGAGGAAATTGCAAAATTGCTTCCTCTCAGAGATGAAGTCCACTCCTTGAAAGAGGAACTCAAGGGCTCTGCTGAGACGTTAAGTCTAAAATAAAAATATCTTGATGAGCTGGAAGAAAAGCTTGTGGTGGAGAGAAAACTTATTGAGAGTTTCTCCAAGCCGAAGACTGTTCTCCCACTCATCGATGAGTTTTCAACTCAGAATAAGGGTAGTGGCCTTGGCCACATCGGTGGAAAGGGTAAGGGTTCCAAGAAGGCTAGCGCCAAAGAAAAGGGGAAGGCACCCATGATTCAACCTTCATTCAGGAAAGTAATCTTCCCGACGAACAACTTTGACCTTGAGTCGTCCTATAGTCATCATGTCAGGCCTACTCATATAGTGCCCAGGAATAGATGTCAGGGATGGACCCGTCCCCATGACTTTGGTCTTAGCGTGTTTAAATCACCTTATGAAGAAATTAAGATAAAGAGTTATGGTTAGTATGTACATGGCTATAACATCAAGAAGGCACCAAAAGCTAAATCTATTGTGCCTAAGGCTAAGGAGATGGGAAGCCCCTGTATATGCTGTAACCAGGAGGCCTCCAACTCTAAGAACGCTACCCCTGCTAGACCTCACGTTCAAAGGGTAAAGCAGGAGCACAAAAAAGGTACAACAGGTTCGACTGTTGGTGATGCGGTAAAATTGATCATTTTGGGACAGATTGTTGGTACAACCCTACAAATTTTATAACCCCATGAGTTAGATATGCGAGACCGACCACTCGTAAGGCTAATGTTATTAGGGGGAGTATTTTGACCAGGAACCAAGGACCCAAATATGTTTGGGTTCCTAAGGTAAGCTGATTTATTTTTGCAGGAATGTCCAAAGGCCAACAGAACTCTGATCTGGTATTTGGACAGTGGTTGCTCTAGGCACATGACCGGGACAAGAAGCCTTTTGCGTGATTATACCCCAGTCAAAGACGGACCAAAAGTCATCTTTGGAGGTTCATACATGGGAACAACAAAAGTTTATGGTATGATCTCCAATAACATAGTCTCTTTCACAGACGTGGCTTATGTTGAAGGATTACACCATAATCTCATAAGCATAAATCAACTATGTGACAAAGGCTACATCGTTGAGTTCTATAAGGACAAGTGTTTGATAAAGTCGTCTACAAATTTGGAGATGGTTTTAACAGGCACTCGGAGCAGAAATATTTTTTGTTTAAATTTCCTTTGCTTAGACAATTCTACCCCAGTATATTTTATTGCAAAAGATAGTGCGTCTCTTTGTAACCAATGGCACAAGAGATTAGCACATATTAATTTCAAAATCTTAAATATATTATTTTCTCACAACTTAGTGCATGATGCACCCAGCATTAGGTGCCTTAAAGAGATTCCATGTCACTCCTATCAAATAAGTAAGCAGACACGGGCTACCTTCAAGGGTATTACTGAAAAGGATTCTTCACGAAGCTTATACTTGCTTCATATAGACTTATTCGGTCATATGCTTATTCACAGCTTAGGAGGTAAGGTCTATACGTTAGTGATTGTTGATGACTACTCGCGTTTCACTTGGGTGTTCTTTCTAAAACATAAGTCAGACACCTTTGACTCTTTCACTAATTTTGTCCGGCAAATTCAGAACGAATTGGACTGCTCAGTGGTCAAAATCAGAAGTGACCACGGAACAGAGTTTGAGTTTGGTGTAATGACAAAGTTTTATGAAATCCAAGGTATCTTTCATGAGTTTTCCTCTCGCGCACTCCACAGTAAAATGGAGTTACTGAGAGAAGGAATAGAACCCTGATTGAAGCATGTACAACCATGTTGAACGACGTCACTTCCAGAGTACTTCTGGGTTGAAGCAGTCAACACGGCTTGTCACGTGCAAAATAGAGCACTCATCAACAAAAACTATCGTAAGACCCCCTATGAGCTATTGAAGGGAAGAAAACCAACTGTGTCCTACTTTAGAATCTTCGGAAGTAAATTCTTCGTACTTAATAATTAGAAGTATTACTGCACAAAGTTTAGTGAAAAGTGTTTCGAAGTTATTTTGTAGGATATAGTAGCCATAGTAAGGCATATAGGATTTTCAATAAGAAAACACTAGTGGTAGAAGAGCCAATAAATTTTGTATTTGATGAGACTAGCATACTTCATAGCAGCTCATCTTGTATTATTGGTGCAGATGCAGGTACCAGGTTCAAGGAGCTAACCTTGGATGAAGTTATTAAGGAAGAAGCTCCAAGCACAGTCAAGATCATCGATCCAAGCCTGGTGGATGAAGAACCTCTAGAGGAAGAATTGCCTCAACCCATAGAGGTTGCACAAGATTCTGCAGAGCCTGGTGGAGGGAGGGTAAGGAATCTAGATTTCTGACACCTAAGAGATCGCCCAGCTGATCTAATCATTGGAGAGTCAGGCGACGGTGTGAGAACCAGAAGAGGTACATCTAATGAAATTTTTCATCTCAGCATTCTGTCTCAGATTGAACCAAATAAATTATAGGAAGCGAACAAAGATGCCTCTTGGATAATAGCAATGCAAGAGGAGCTCAATCAGTTCGAGCGATGCAAAGTCCGGGAGTTGGTACCCAGACCCAAGGGACAGAACGTGATCGACATCAAGTGGATATTCAAAAACAAGCTGGACAAACACAAAGTAATTATAAATAACAAAGTCGGGCTTGTAGCTCAAGGTTACAGACAAGAAGAGGGGATCGATTTCAACAAGACATTTGCTCCAGTGGCTCAGCTCAAGGTGATCAGGTTCTTTCTTGTGTATGCTGCCCTCAAAGGCTTCACTGTCTACTAAATGGATGTGAAGTCAGCATTCCTCAACGGGGATCTGAAAGAGGAAGTATACGTAGCACAACCCACAGGTTTTGTCAATTCTAAATTCCCTGACAATGTTTATTTTTTAAATAAAACTTTATACATATTAAAGCAAGCTCCTCGAGCTTGGTATGAGATGTTGTTTAGCTTTCTTCTTGAGAACAAGTTCGCAAGAGGAAAGATAAACAAGACATTATTTCATAAGGAAGTTAAAGGCATTTTGCTAGTGCTAATCTATGTCGACGACATTATATTTGGCTCTACAGAAGACAACATTTGCAAGAATTTTTCCAAACTTATGCAAAGGAAGTTTTAAATGAGCATTATGGGAGAGCTGAAGTATTTCTTAGGACTTCAGGTGAAGCAATCTGAAGATGAAATTTTCATCTCTCAAACGAAGTTCACCAAAGAGCTTCTTAAGAAATTCGAAATGGAGAGTACAACCTCGATGAGGACTCCAATGGGTTCAACTGTGTCTCTGGACAAGAATGAGAAAGGAAAACCTTTTGATGAAACCAAGTACAGAAGCATAATTGGATCCTTGCTTTACCTGACTACCAGCAAACCAGATATAATGTTTTCAATATGTGTCTGTGCTAGATATCAGGTGAACACTAAGGAATCTCATTACGTCACTATAAAGCGGATTATAAGATATCTTAAGAGTACACTCAATCATGGCTTATGGTACCGAAGAAGTAATGATGTCAAGCTAATTGGCTTTTCAGATGCTGATTTTGCAGGTTACAGGAATTATAGAAAAAGCACTTTCGAGACGTGCTAATTCCTCGGAAGACGGCTTATTTCTTGGAGCAATAAGAAGCAGAATTATGTGGCAACATCTGCTGCCAAGCCAGAGTATATCTCTGTGGGTAGTTGTTACGCACAGATTCTATCGATCAGAAATCAACTTGAAGATTATAATTTGAAGTTTAGAGGTATTCCGATATATTGCGACTCATCCACCGCAATTACTATCGCAAACAATCTAGTTTCCCACATTCAGACCAAGCACATCGAGGTGCGCTATCATTTCATCCGGGAGCATGTGGAGAACAAGGACATAGCCCTCAGCTATGTCCCGATGGACAAGCAAGTTGCAGATATCTTCACGAAGCCGCTAGACGAGGCCAAGTTCTCTTTTTTCAAGACAGAACTTGGTATGCTCAACATGGAATCCTGAAGAGTTTTTATTTGAAGTCACAAAAAGATTTAGTATCAGCCACTCAGAAAATACTAAGAGAATTCAAACTCAGAAAATTCTCAAGCTCAGAAATAGGAGTTCTCGGAAAGCTCCTTATATTTCTCGAAAATTGCCTGATTTCTCGAGAAAGAAACTTACTTCTCGAGAAATATCAGATTTCTCGGAAATCAATTTACATTCTTTGAAAGCCTCTGAATTTCTTGAGAAACACTTTTTGGATTTCTCGAAAGGTTATATATTTCTCGAGAAATGGCCTTCATTTTGTAGAAAGTCTTCTGGATTTCTCGAAAACCCTTATGTTTCTCGAGAAATGCCGAAATCTGCCAAAATAAATCTTTGAAGAATTCGAACTGCAATTAAGGTACGCTTTTCGTTACACTTCACAATTCTTAATTTGATATAAATATAATATAAGTCCATAAAATATCCAAATCCACGAATTCAAAAAACCTTTCCCGAGAAAGACGGTTCAGTTCCGCAAAGGTATCCGCCATTCTTAATGAAATTCATCGATTCTTCACCGCAAGGTAAGAAATTTTTCACTCCTCTCAATCGATGGCTCCTTCTTGAAATATTGGGATGGGCAGTGAGTTCGTTCGATCAGAAATCGAAGAAATTTCAGATGATTTCAAGAATGTTCTTCTACTTATCGAGTCTGCCGGCCTCACCTTCATCTTGGAGCATCGGTGCAAGGTCTGATTCCATATGTCAAAGAGTTCTTCAGAAATGCCAAGATTAAGCGGAGCGGGAAGTTGTTGAAAACTTCAGTTAGAGGTATGACAATCAAAATCAAGCCATCTTCTCTAACAGAGTTTCTGAAATTGCCCTCCATTGATGAGGAAGCATATTTGGAAGAAGCTGATTACTCAAGAACCTTCTCCTTCTGTGGTCTTCCCCAATCCACCACTTCTATTAGAAGACAGCACATGACAGATGAAAGTAAACTTCTAGCTGACATTCTAGGAAAGGTCCTACTCTACAAAACTGGCTCCATTGGATACATCTCCTCATATTTCTTTGATATGATGATTGTTGTTGTTTGTCAAAAGAAGTTCCAGTGGGGATACCTATTATTTAAGAAGATCAAGGAAAGCTTGAAAGCACCAAAATTTAGAAGGAGTATCTCTCTTTATCTGAATCAAAAGCACCCAGAAATTTTTGACTTATCTAAAGGTGTGTCCATTCACCACCTAAAGAAATTCATTATCTCTTCCATCAGCAGATGGGAGATCAGAATTCCAAGGCAAGGCCAGGCTCCTGCAGTTCCCAGGGCAGTAGATGATGAGGACGGGACCCCATCTCCTCCTCTTACTAATGTAGTTGGCACATCTGGTGCAGCTGCTGAGGGGGAGCCTGCTTCTTCAGTTCATGAAGAGGTACAACAAGCTGAGGTTCACGAAGTAGAGGTTCAATCAGATGTTCCTGCAGCTCAGGTTCAAGAGCAAGTTGGTGATGATATTGAGACGGTGGAAAAGGAAAGTCTAGCTCAATTTGATGATGAGTAGAGCACCTCTATGCATGGTGGTGGCTCAGCATACATTGATAGATTGATAGATAATCTACCTTCAAATGATCCCCCATTCATCTCTCCTGAAAAGTCTTCTGAAAAGTCTCCTGAAAAAAATCATGAAGAGATCCCTGAAGAGAATCCTGAAGACACTCCAGAAGATTCTCATCCCCAGGCACACAGTGTGGGGGAGAATGTGTTATTACTTTTTGATGAGGTTTCAGTCCCTCCAGAATCAGCAGAACCTCCTCTCTGGAACTTAGATTTTTCTATGCCTGTCATTCTTGGAGAGGAAGGAGATATTATGACTACTACCCAAAGAGGGATAAGTACAGTTGTAATTGAAGAAATCCCAGTATGGACAGCTCCAGCTCTACCTCCGCCACCTCCTCCAACTGATATTATTCCTGAAGATACCCTGTTGGGTAAAATTGAGCTTATGTTAACCAGGCAAAGAGAGTACTTTGACAATTCTCTCCAAGAGGTAACTGAAAAAGTAACTTCTCTTGAAAAAGAAATGAGCAGAGGATTTGTTAAAATTCAGCATAATACAGATGAATTTAAAAGACTACTGAACATTGGTGGCAAGGCTCTAGACCATACTATCACTAGTGTTGGTCAAGTCATGGATCAAGCAGTTATAGTGGCAAACAATCAAATTCAATTGGTAAAGAAAACTGAAGAACAAAACTTCAAGACTTGTGAAGAAGTTGAAAAGTTTAAAGAAGATGTCATAGAAACCCTCTCTGTAGAAGTCAGAAAGGGGGAGGATAAAGTAAAAGAAGTTCTAGACAAGAAAGTACAGGAGATGAAAAATCAGTGGGATGGTCAACTGCAAGAGATCAATACAAGTGTTGAAAAGCAGATTAAGGGGGTAAACTTATATACTTTTGACTCTATTGTGTGGATGCATAACAAAATCTTCCCAGATTTTCGGGTTGACCCAAATGAGGCTCCACCTCCACATCTTGATCTCAATGCCTTCAAGCCTACTTTTTCTCCTAGACTTGAACTGTATGAACTTCCTTCTAAAAGTTATTCTCATGTAAGGACTTCAGAATAGTCAGAGATACATCAAGATCTATCTCCTGAGATTCCAGTGCTCAAGAAGAGAAAATATGGTGATGGTGTTTCTGCCAGCAGATTCATCCCAAGCCAAATAGTTTCCCAGAGGAAAGAAAAAGAATTTGCTGAAGTGTGGAGTCCAACTTCAAAGTCTCTTATTCTGAATACCCTGAAGCTAGTTGTGGATTTCAATGAAAATAAAGATGATCACTACAGTCACAAAGTGTGGGAGTTATATGAGAATTCATTGACTAAAAGAAGGATTTATAATCGGGAATATGGTCATAATAATCTTACTGCTCCTCCTCGACCTTCAAAGTATTATCCTAAGCCTTTCAGTTATCAAAAGAGATAGCAAGAGAAGAAGGAAAGACTGGACCAACAATAATTCAAATGATTCTATGTTTATCAGTATTATAGAATTTTGTGGACCAGGATATTCCTATGGACAACATATATATATATATATATATATATATATATATATATATATATATATATATATATATAATTCTGAATTTTGTTGATCTTATTATTTCTTATTTCTCATTGTTTATATTATTTTACTTGTTAGCTAATTATTTGATTATCTTTATATAATTCATCTTAGTGTAAAGAGTTCTGACTTCTACAAATAGGGGAAGATTATTGAGTATTGTATCCACAATAATCCAGATTTGTATGAAGTCACCCTTGAACTAAGATGAATTAAGTTTGTATTTGATGTTATTCTGTAGTTGAGTGCTTGCAGGTCATTATTATTAAGTGTACACCAATGTCAGTTTACAATGAGTCACTAAACATAGGACCATGCAATGTAATCCCTCATTATGTGATCCATGGTGTTGACTCATGTGTAACCTCTCTATTGGGATGCACTTCATTTTCAAGTACTAGAGCAATGGAAGAAAGGAAGGGTTGATGGTTTCAACAAGAAGAAAAGAAATTTTTTCTGAAAAATTTCCTAAGTCCATTTCTCGAGAAATGGCATGTATTTTTCGAGAAGTCTAAGTAAATTTCTCGAGAAAGCATAGCTGTTCTCGAGAAACCATAAGACTTCTCGGGAAATTGTCTGAAAATATTCTAAGTACTTTTCTCGAGAAATGCCCTGTAGATTTCTCGAGAAGCCAAGTTAGTTCTTGAGAAAGGCAAAGTAGTTCTTGAGAAGGCCAAATCATTTCTCGAGAAAGCTAAGTCTTTTTCTCGAGAAATCAATTCTTTCTTGAGAAATCAGTCTTTAAGATCACAAAATTTTTGTTAAGTAGATTTCTCGAGAAGGTCAGACCATTTCTCGAGAAAGCAATTCATTTCTCGAGAAATCATATTCTTCTCGAGAAATCTATCTTCAGTTCTAATTTGCACTAAGTACTTTTCTCGAGAAATAATATTCTTTCTCGAGAAATCAGGTATTTTACTTCAAAGAATTTTAGCCAAGTCTTTTCTCGAGAAAGCAGATGATTTCTCGAGAAATCTGTTTCTTCTCGAGAAATGAAGTTACAGATTTTTCTTTTTCAAATCTTCTGACGGGATTTCAAATTAATCTAAGTTAATGATGATTGATCCATGTGGATCATTCCTTAATGATTTATGACCATTAGAAGATGTTCTATAAATAGTCCTTTCCGATTGATTCAAAAACCCTAGTCATAATTTCAGTAATAAAAATCATCATTCTTCTCTGCCGCTCTCTGCTGATCCAGCGATTTAAGAGGATAAACGATTCAAAAGATCCAAGATTCCAAGATTCTTTAACATCTATTTGATCGTGTCGGGTCTAAGGTTTTTAGATCAAGTTTTCTCAAATTCTTCCTCAATCTTCTTCACAGAGCATTTCAGTTTTCAGGAAGGAAGATCCTTGAAGATTTCTGATCTGGAAGAGAAAAAATTTTATTGTTTATTGTAAAAATTGTTTTAACATTCGTAGGAGCTTTGTCTCCGAGTTTGTAGGAAGTTTGTTCTTCCGAGTGTAGATCCGTTAGTGGATCGAGATTGTAGATACGTGTGTGGATTGAGTTTATAGATCCGGTTTGTGGGTCGAGGTGTAGATTTGGTTGTGGATCGAGGTGTGGGAGCATTGCTCTGAGGTGTAAAATTGTGATAATCTGAGAAAGGTGAAGTAGCTAAATCTATCCCTTCGTGGTAGATAGGCGAGGCGGGACAGTGGACGTACCCAATACGGGGAACCACTATAAATCTCTGCATTTGTGTGCTTGTTCTTTAAGATAATTTTTATTCCGCAAAAAGACGTAAACATCACCTATTCACCCCCTCTAGGTGATTTAGGTAGTACCGTGTTTTCGAAGATTGACATTCGTTCGGGCTACCATCAGTTGAGAATACGTAAGTCGAATGTTCCGCGTAATGCTTTCTATTCTCGGTACGGGCATTTTGAGTTCTTGGTAATGTCCTTTGGATTGACGAATGCACCCTCTGCCTTTATGAACATGATGAACCGAGTGTTTAAGGATTTCTTGGATCGATTTGTAGTTGTTTTTATTGATGATGTACTGATTTACTCTCGGAGTACTGAGTAGCATGACCAGCACTTGCATTTAGTTCTGTCTGCTTTGAGAGAGCATAAGTTATATGCCAAGTTGAGTAAGTGTGAGTTTTGGCTACCTCAGGTTTCCTTTTTGGGTCATGTTGTGAATAAGGATGGAATTTCAGTTGACCCCAAGAAGATAGCCGCTGTTATGGATTGGAAAAGACCTACCACACCCAAAGAGATAAGAAGCTTCCTCGGGTTGGCAGGCTATTATAGAAAATTTGTGGAAGGATTCTCTACGTTGTTTGCGCCACTAACTTAGCTTACGCAGAAGAACACAACATTCATTTGGAGTGATAAATGCGAAGGAGCTTTTCAGGAATTGAAACAGAGATTGTGCACTGCTCCAGTTTTTTCTTTACCTACCGTGAGAGTAGAGTATGTCGTTTATGTGGATGCATCACATGTTGGGTTGCGATGGTCCTAATGCAAGAAGGTAAGGTAATTGTGTATGGGTTGTGACAGTTAAAGATTCATGAAAGAAACTATCTTACGCATGATTTGGAATTTGTTGCTGTGATTTATGCTTTGAAGCTGTGGAGGCATCTATTGTATGGCGCCTTGTGCAATATCTATACGGACCATGAGAGTTTGAAGTATGTTTTCACTCAAAAGGAGTTGAACCTGCGCCAGCGTAGATGGTTAGAATATGTCGCGGACTATGATGTTGACATTTTATATCATCCAAGCAAATCTAATGTGGTAGTTGATGCCTTGAGTAAAAAGACCGTGCAAAACTTTGGACTTATAGTGGAAACCTTGGTAGAAGAGTTTCTATTAATGGGTATCTCAGTCGAAAGTAGCGACTCGTCGAGCAGTTTTGGAAGTGTCAGAGCCCTCTTGGATTACACTCACAAGGTTGCATCAAAAAGATGATCCCAATTTGCAGCACCTCCGTAATAGAACTAAGAAAGGGGAGTTACAAGACTTTTCCATTGATGACGCAGGTACTTTGAAGTACCGATGCAGATATTGTATCCCCGCTATTAAGGATATCCGAGTTAAGTTGTGCAGTGAGGCGCATAGCTCTAGTGTTGCATATCACCCTGGTTCTACCAAGATGTACTGAGATCTGAAGCAGATCGTTTGTTGGTATGGTATGAAAGCTGATATAGCCAGGTTTGTGTCAGAATGCCTCACCTACAAGCGAGTTAAGGCAGATCATAGAAGGTCAGGTGGCAAGTTGATGCCTTTAAAGATTCCAAGTTGGAAATGAGAGAGTATTTCCATGAATTTGACTACTGGTTTGTCGAGATCTCCCCGAGGGAATGATTCTGTTTGGCTTATAGTGGATAGACTGACGAAATGTGCTCACTTCATGCCTTTCAAGATTGATTACTCTATGAATAAAATAGCAGAGTTGTACCTGGATGAGGTTATCAGGCTACGTGGAGTGCCAGTGAGTATTGTGTCGAATCAAGACTCCAGGTTTACCTCTCACTTTTGAAAAAGTTTATAGGAAGGGTTGGGTACCGATCTGAGGTATTCCACCGTTTATCATCCGCAGAACAATGTCAGATAGAGAGAGTAAACCAAATTATGGAGGATATGATCAGATATTATATTTTGTACCACAGGAGAGCGTGGGATGAGCGACTCAGATTGATGGAGTTTGCTTATAATAATAGTTATCAAGAGAGCTTGCAGATGGCCCCATTTGAGGCCTTGTATGGGAGACGTTGCAGAACTCCTTTGTTTTAGGACAAAGTTGGTGAAAGACCGTTGTTGGGTCCTGAAGATTTAGAAGTAATGGATATTTCTATGAGACATTTTTGAGAGAAGCTTCGAATAGCTAGGAGCGATATGAGAAGAACGTTAATCGTCGAAGGACTTATTGGGAATTTACTATTGGGGACATGGTTTTTCTTAAGGTTTCCCCGATGTCTGGTGTAAAGAGGTTTGGAAAGGACTACAAGCTGGATCATAGGTATGTGGGACCTTTTCAAGTTATTGAATGTATTGGAGTGTCAGCTTATAGGCTGCTTTTGCCCACAAGTTTTTCGGGTGTGCACGATATGTTTCACGTGAGCCAGTTGTTGAAATGTGTACTTAGCGACCGACAGGTTCTTGATTCTGTGCCCTAGTTAGAGCCTAATTTTTCCTATGTTAAGGTGCCAATTCGCATTCTGGATACTCAAGATTGGGTGTTGCGAAGGAATACCATACCCATGGTTAAAGTTTTGTGGTGGAACCAAGACGTGGAAAGCGCGACGAGTTGGAGTCAACTATGAGGGAGGCTTATCTTCATCTATTCTCCTAGTTTCTTTTGGTATGTGTTTCTATTCTATAATCTTTGATTATTTTCCTTCTATATTGGAATCTTTTGTGCGTAAAGTTTCGGGACGAAACTTTCTTTTAGGGGAAGTGACTGTAACGCCCCTGTTTTTTTATGTTTATTTAAAATCCCTTTAGTGACATATTTTGACATCATGGCGTTACGTTGATGCGTAATAGGTGGGTACTGCTGTCGGAGCATGGCTTTTACTCATTAGGTATCTGAGGTTTTGGCAGCTTGGCTAATTTTTAAGTGTGGTGTTGAGATTTCCCTTGCGAGTCGGGTTTGTTTTGGAACTCAGTGGAGCCTTTTTGGGATATTTGGTGGTTTGGTCTTCATGGGAGTTTTTACCCGAGTTTGGTTTCTCGAATCTTAAAATCAACTTCGTCGTTGGATTCGTAGCGATGATATTTAGCTATGGTGCGATTTTCGTAAAAATAAGAGTAGATTCAAGTTTTTGGGTTAGTTGAACATTTCCTTATGTATCATTATATGATATTATATAAGTGGTTATCTTAATATGATACTATAGTATAATATTATAAGATGATATTCTATTGTAATATCGGGGCAAGCAGTTAATGATTATATATGAAATATATAATCTATTATAATAGATAATATATTTTAATAATATATCAATTGTAATAGATAATATATTATAATGTCTATAGTATATAATATATTATACATGAAGTAGATTACTATTCACTATCTTCTTCCCCAAGTTATCGGACCGAGAATGCGGAAGAAAGAGGGCGGCGGGTTTTGTTAGGCTTTTGGCCACCATTTGTAGGAGCTCTAGTGCACGAAATCGTCGTCAGAGAGTAGATCCGGAAATCTCTCGCCGAGATCTACGCATTGGTGGAGGTAATTTTGTTTTCTTGGACTTTTGAGGTTAGGGTTTTTTAACTTGACTCTCATTTGCCCTATAAAGTTTCAGGAATTGTTGCCTAAGGATTCTTGCGGCCAAATCCTCGAAGAGGAGCGTTGTGTTGCCGGATTTCGGTCGGATCGAGGCAAGTGGTGACTTCTTCCCCTTGCCAAGTTTTACTTTTTATTGTATATTTTTTTTGCTATTCTTCCCTTCTTAGCATTTAGGGGTAGGGTAGGATTCGGCCATTGCCGGTCTGTTGAATAGTATAGTTTTCCGGCTAGATTTAACCTAGTCGATTGTGTAGGAGATATGCCGAGTAAATTTGTTGATTTTGGAAATAACCTAGATAAGATAATTCATCGATTATATGGCTGATAATAGGATCAAATCCGTCGATTTCATGTCAGTTAAATCCTAGGTTAATTCATCGTATATGAAAGTCTAAGTAGATTTCGTCGAGTGTATGTGATAGTTGATCTAAGATATTCAGTTGAGTTCAGGTGCATGTTAGCCTAAGTTAGATTCGATGAACATCAGTTTTTGGGCTATGTAAAAAAGCGTTGAGTGAAGGCTTGGCGTTGAGTGGTCTGTGAGACTAAGTAAAAAAGCGTTGAGTGAAGGCTTGGCGTTGAGTGGTCTGTGAGACTAAGTAAAAGGCATGGAGTGAAGCCTTGGCGTTGAGTGGTCTGTGAGGCTAAGTCAAAAGCGTTGAGTGTACTCAACGCGATGTTGAGTGTACAGCCCTTGGTGTTGAGTGCGTTGAGTGTTCAGTCTTAGGCGTTGAGTGTACTCAACGCGGCGTTGAGTGTACTCAACGTGGAGTTGAGTGTACTTAACGCGGCGTTGAATGAAGGTAATATCATTGAGTTAACTATTAGACATTGAGTGTACTCAATACGGCATTGAGTGTTGTGCCTTGGCATTGAGTGTGTTGATTGAGTCAGGTTTGGCATTAAGTGAATGTGCTCTGGCATCGAGTGTACTCAGATCTTTTGTTTAAGCGTCGTGTGGACTCAACGCGGCGTCGGGTGAAGGTTATTCGCTAAGTAAAACTGTTTGGCGTTGAGTGCGCTGAATACACTCAATGCGGCGTTGAGTGTAGGACAGGCGTCAAGTTGACTCGATGCTTTTCCACAGACTTAGTATTTTCTGTCCGATTTTTGGGATTTATTTTCCTCCTTGTTGTTGTCGGAGAAGCCCAGTGTTTTGGTTATGGTTTTTCTATGTTGGAAGTGGATAAAGGACCACCAACTTGATGCCTTTATTTTGGTGAATTATTGCCCTGGTGGGTGTACCCGGTGTGGGTATGTGACTGTTGCTGTGTTGGGAAGGTTCCTACCACTGTAGGTGCCGGTTTTTCCCCGGTTTGGGTGTGTCAAGGTATAAGACCACCTTCCCTTGGGCCCTTGTGAAGTTTTTGTTGTTGGTATGTTGGGTAGGTTCCCACCACCACAGGTGCCGGAAATGCCAGTGTTTTTGCTCACTAAATTATGAGTTGATTAATTCCTTATAATTACACTTACTTATATGCATGTTTTGGTGCAAATTCCTTACCTTTGAACTTATAAGTTAGTCTTTTCTCATTATTCTTGGATTAGGATTGGTAACCCTTTGTTCCTTTTGGTTTATTACTAATCTTTTTATCTTTGATCACTACTTATATTTTCATTCTTCCTGAGGTGTTCTTTCTTTGAATGCCTCATGTTTTGAGAAGTAGCCGGTTGAGCGGCTAGGGTTGGTTTTGGCTGGTGTTCTGCAGCTGTCTCTTCCTCACCTGTTGTGAGGTAGTTGTTGTTTGTTTTCCTTTAGTTCAGACATACATTTTTTTGGTGTGTTCGTGTCAGGTTGTTGATGCCCACGGGATTTTGTTTAACATTAAATACTTGTTAGTAGCTAAGTCTTCCTTTATGACTTCTTTGATTTACTTGCTCTCTTGGAAGGTTTTATGCTAGGCTGCATATTAGATATTTTAAAGTATAATCGTATCATTTTCACTACCTCATTCATGTCATCTTTTACAGTTAAAGACACTATATTCCAACTAGCGTACAAACTATTTCTATACTTATTCTAAATCTAGAGTCATGCATACCATGAGTTGTCATATGTTGATGTATATGCTCATGTAGGATGTTAATCATTGAAAGTAAAGTATTTTTGGCAGCGTATAATTATATTTTACTATGGACTAGTTGATCCACTAAACCGAGAGATACGGCTAATCAATTAAACTTAAACTAGATTTTTTTCATAATAACTTATGAATTTCATATAAAATATAGAGTTGGAGTCTTGTCTGAGCGTCTGCAGTTATCTCCTGTACGGCGTGGCATCACGGAGCATATTTTCTCTTACTCTGATATACATTCAAATTCGAAGAAAATGCGGGTTGAAACAGTTGGTATTAGAGGGATGGGTTGTTTGGAAATTGGTCAAACAACCATCTCAGGTTAGTTTTAGTTGTCTTGTTCCATTGCATACACACACTGATGTGTCATCAGTACGTCTTGGATGAAGTATGAACACTACACTCATAAGCATGACAAGAAGTATACTAGGCATATTATGTAGTATGGGATGCATAATATGTGTTTGTATATGGATCCTCATAGGGGGACCCATGTGACTCTTATGTAGTGTGGGATGCATAACAATCATCACATGAATGCACATTAGATTTTTCTTTTCATTGCATGTGATATTATTTAGTATGGGATGCATAATATTTCATGTGTATACCGCTTATAACTTGCATTAAGGCCTTTATTAGATTGCATAGCACAACATTCAAGACATAGCTTTGCATTAGCATACGTGCAGAGCTAAAGATTTACATGATGACACATGTACACACATGGCTTTTGGTCAAAAAGAATAAGAATCCATGCATTAATGGTCTATGCACATGAGTTGGAGGGATGATGGTATATCATCCAAAGTTGAAGCATGAAATCTTTGATAAAAAAATCCCAAAGCAAGTTAGCAGCTTAAGCAAGTATTTATACATGTATTGTCTGAACTAAGTTGTGTAGTTCTAGCGGTAAGCTGGGTATTGATTAGTTGTTTATTGTGTTTTTAGAATGTTGTCGAAGCATCCTGCGACAAGGTCGACTCCCCAGTCTGAGGGCGAGTCATCCGAGGCGCAGAATGAGACCGTGATAGAAGGACTGTGATAGAGTAATGAGGCTCTGTGTTGGGTTCGGCGTTCCTTCACTTGACCCGTGGCGCTCTGCTACTTATATAAAAAATTACGTTGCGCCCTCTCCAACAGTCCGGGCTTTTGGTGTAGTTGGGTATGCGCTTGATCCTACAATTGGTATCAGAGGAGGTCACGGGTTCAAGACTGGGGGGCGCTATTAAATCCTGATTTTTCCCTTCTACCTGTGTGGGTCTGGTAGGTCAGGCAACCGTGGACATGTGGTAACCCCACCTCTGAGCGCCGGGCGGAGGGGGGGATTGTTGGGTCCGGCGTTCCTTCACTTGACCCGTGGCGCTCTGCTACTTATATAAAAAATTAAGTAGCGCACTCCCCAACAGTCCGGGATTTTGGTGTAGTTGGGTATGCGCTTGATCCTACACTCTGTCTAGGAAAATGGTGGAGATGCAATCGCAGATCCAAGCCTTGTTGACTGTTATGTTAGGACAACCGCTTATAGTGTAGGACCCTGTTGTGGGTCAAGCTGTTCTGGTTCCTCCTGCTCCTCTAGTGCCTCTAATTTTGTTGCCACCAGAGATGAACTTTATCTCGCATTTTCAATGACTGGGACCCCCTACCTATGATGGTAGAGCTGATTTCATGGCCTTGGGCGACTAGATTATAGCTATCGAGGAGATGTTCTCGTACTCAGGGGTTTCTGCCGACCAGAGAGTGATGGTCGCTGCCTACCAGCTAAAGGGTCTGGCTAAGAGCTGGTGGTTGCGAGAAAAGGAGAACTTGAATGATGGATGTTCATGGGAAGCCTTCAAGGAATTATTGCTGAGAAAGTTTTTGCCGTTGGTTGAGCAAGACCATTTGATGAATAATTTTCTGCATTTGAAGCAAAGGCAACTCACAGTGAGTGAGTATGAAATGGAGTTCAGTAAATTGAGCCGGTTTTCCCCGAATCTGGTATACTTGGAATCTAGTAGAGTTAAGCATTTTCTGGGTGGTCTTCGGAATGACATCCAGCAGCTGGCCAGTGCTTATGGGTCTGGAATTTATGTTGAAGTTGTAAAAGCCGCCTTAAAGGTCGAAGCAATAGACAATGCGAAGAATCGCGACCAGCAGATGAGGAAAGATAAAAGGAAGTATGATGAGGGTAAAAATTCTATGGAGTCCGGTTCTATTTCCAGGAAGATAAGCAGGGAAGTGTGCAGTTTCTATGGCCGGCCAGGCCATCCGTTTGAGAAATGTTTCAAGAGATTGGGAGCTCAGAAGCAAGAGCAGGTGTATGCGATTCAAAGCACTCCCAAAGGATAACTTGTTTATGTTTTGTGCAAACGAAGGGGCATGATATTATGCATTGTTGGGGTAAGGATAGGGTCTGCTTTCAGTACAGATAGAAAGGACATTTCAAGTCAAAGCGCCCGCAGTCTCAGCCTACGTTACAACCAGTTCCACTTCAAGATTTGCCGCCACCGCAGCATTTGGACAAAGGGAAGGGCAAGTTAAACATAGTGACCATGGAGTAAGCGCAGACGACCACCCCGGTGATCTCAGGTTAGATCCTAACCTGGTTGGTTTTTAGCTCATAGTTGTAGTTTCAATGTTGCTTGGTTAGTTATGTATGTCATTTTATAAGGAAGTTTAAGGTAAAGAACCGATGGGCGCGCATTCTTTTTTATTCTAGTGCTACCCACTCGTTTGTGGCTAGGACATTTGTAGAGTGTCATCATTTGACTCTTGATCAAGTTTGCGATTCCTTTCGCGTTAAGTTTCCCTCTGGTGAATTGGTGGTGTCGGATCAGGGTATCCAGAGTTGTCCTATCCTTTTAGGCGACTTTCTAGCTTTTGCTTATCTGAAGGTGTTGGGCCTGAAGGACTTTGATGTGATCTTAGGCATGGGTTGGTTGTCCCGTTATGATGCGGTTATCAAATGCAAGGTTAAGCTTTTGGACTTCAAGATGGACAACGGTCACCCTAGGAGTGTTTATGGTTATCCGCGTCAGGATTCCTCGATTATTTCTGCGGTATGTGCTCGGAAGCTTTTAGATTCTGGTCATTATGCTTACTTGGTTTCTGTTTTGGAAGCCGCTAGTGGTTTGACACATGTCAAGGATATTCTTGTGGTGCAATAGTTTCCTGACGTATTTCCAGATAGTCTTCCTGGTCTTCCGCCTGAGAGAGATGTAGAGTTTGTTATAGATCTGGAGTCGGGTACTCGCCCCATTGCTAAGGCACTATACCGTATGGCCTTGCATGAGCTTGAAGAGTTGTGTACCAAGCTAGATGAGTTATTGTAGTATGGTTTCATTAGGCCAAGTTATTTTCCTTGGGGTGATCCCGTTTTGTTTGTAAAGAATAAGGATGGGTCATTAAGGGTTTTTATCGATTATAGAGAATTGAACAAGGTAAGTATCAAGAATAGGTATCTCTTACTACAGATAGATGATTTGTTTGATCAATTGCGTGGTAGTACCGTGTTTTCAAAGATTGACCTTCGTTTGGGCTACCATCAATTGAGAATCCGTGAGTCTGATTTTCCACATACTGCTTTCTGTTCTCAGTACAGGCATTTTGAGTTCTCGGTAATGTCCTTTGGATTAACGAATGCACCTTCTGCCTTTATGGACATGATGAACCGAGTGTTTAAGGATTTCTTGGATTGGTTTGTAGTTGTTTTTATTGATGATGTCCTGATTTATTCTCTGAGTACTAAGGAGCATGCCCAGCACTTGTGTTTAGTAATGTCTGCTTTGAGAGAGCATAAGTTGTATGTCAAGTTGAGTAAGTCCGAGTTTTGGCTATCTCAGGTTTCTTTTTTAGGTCATGTTGTGAATAAGGATGGAATTTCAGTTGACACCGAGAAGATAGCCGATGTTATGGATTTAAAAAGACCTACCATACCCAAAGAGATAAGAAGCTTCCTTGGGATTGCAGGCTATTATAGAAAATTTGTGGAAGGATTCTCTACATTGTCTGCGTCGCTGACTCAGCTTACGCAGAAGAACGCATCGTTCATCTGGAGCGATAAGTGTGAATGAGCTTTTTAGGAATTGAAACAGAGATTGTGCACTGCTCCAGTTTTGTCTTTGCCTACCGAAGGAGTAGAGTATGTTGTTTATGTGGATGCATCATATGTTGGGCTGGTATGTGTCCTGATGCAAGAAGGTAAGGTAATTGTCTATGGGTCAAGACAGTTAAAGATTCATGAAAGAAACTACCTTACGCATGATTTGGAATTTGCGGCTGTGATTTATGCTTTGAAGCTGTGGAGGCATATGTTGTATGGCGCCTTGTGCAAGATCTATACAGACCATCCGAGTTAAGTTATGCAGTGAGGTGCATGGCACTAGTGTTGCCTACCACCCTGGTTCTACCAAGATGTACCGAGATCTGAAGCAGATCGTTTGGTGGTGTGGTATGAAAGCTGATATAGCCAGGTTTGTGTCAGAATGTCTCACCTGCAAGCGAGTTAAGGTTGATTATAGAAGGTCGGGTGGCAAGTTGTTGCCTTTAGAGATTCCAAGTTGATAATGGGAGAGTATTTACATGGATTTAATTACTGGTTTGCCGAGATCTCCCCGAGGGCATGATTCTGTTTGGGTTATAGTGGATAGACTGACGAAGTGTGCTCACTTCGTGTCTTTCAAGATTGATTACTCCATGAAGAAAATAGCAGAGTTGTACCTGGATGAGGTTATCAGGTTACATGGAGTGCCGGTGAGTATTGTGTCGAATCGAGACTTCGGGTTTATATCTCGCTTTTGGAAAAGTTTACAGGAAGGGTTGGGTACCGATCTAAGGTATTCCACCGCTTATAATTCGCATACCAATGGTCAGACAGATAGAGTAAACCAGATTGTGGAGGATATGATTAGATATTATATTTTGGACAACGGAGGAGTGTGGGATGAGCGACTCAGATTGATGGAGTTTGCTTATAATAACCGTTATCAAGAGAGCTTGCAGATGGCCCCATTTGAGGCCTTGTATGGGAGACGTTGCAGAACTCCTTTGTTTTTGGGCCAAAGTTGGTGAAAGACTATTGTTGGGTCCTGAAACTTTAGAACAAATGGATATTTCTATGAGACGTATTCAAGAGAAGCTTTGAATAGCTCAGGAGCGGTATGAGAAAAATGCTAATCGTTGAAGGGCTGATTTAGAATTTGATGTTGGGGACATGGTTTTTCTTAAGGTTTCCCCGATGTCTAGTGTAAAGAGGTTTGGAAAGGACCACAAGCTGGATCATAGGTATGTGCGACCTTTTAAAGTTGTTGAACGCATTAGAGTGTCAGCTTATAGGCTGGTTTTGCCCGCAAGTTTTCCTGGTATGCACGATGTGTTTCACGTGAGCCAGTTGCAGAAATGTGTGCTTAGCGACCGACAGGTTCTTGATTATGTGCCCCAGTTGGAGCCTACTCTTTCCTATATTGAGGTGCCTGTTCGCATTCTGGATACTCAAGATCAGGTGTTATGAAGGAAGACCATACCCATGGTTAAAGTTTGGTGGCGAACCAAGACGTGGAGAGCGCGACTTGGGAGTTGAAGTCAGCTATGAGGGAGGCTAATCCTCATCTGTTCACCTAATTTCTTTTGGTATGTGTTTTTATTCTATAATCTTTGATTATTTTCCTTCTATAGTGGAATCTTTTATGCGTAAAGTTTCGGGACGAAACTTTCTTTTGGAGGGAGTGGTTGTAATGCCCCTATTTTTTCGATGTTTATTTAAAATCCCTTTAGTGACGTATTTTAACGTTAGGGCGTTACGTTGACGCATAGTTGGTGGGTAGAATTGTCGGAGCATGGCTTTTGCTCATTAGGTATCCAAGGTTTTGGCAGCTTGGCTAATTTTTAAGTGTGGTTTTGAGATTTCCCTTGCGAGCCGGGTTTGTTTTGGAACTTGGTGGAGCCTTTTTGGGATATTTGGTGTTTCGGTCTTCGGAAGATTTTTTACCCGAGTTTGGTTTGTCGAATCTTAAATTTTACTTCACCATTAGATTTGTAGCGTCGATATTTAGCTACGGTGCGATTTTCGTAGAAATCTGAGGTTATTTGTGTTTTTGGGTTAGTTGGACATTTCCTTATATATCATTATATGATATTATATAAGTCACTATCTTAATATGATATTACATTATAATATTATAAGATGATATTTTGTTGTAATATCGCGGCAAGCGGTTAATGATAATATGTGAAATATATAATCTATTATAATAGATAATATATTCTAATAATATATCAATTGTAATATATAATATATTATAATGTCTATAGTATAAAATATATTATACATGAAATAGATTTCTATTCATTATCTTCTTCCCCAAGCTATTGGACCGAGAACGCGGAAGAAAGAGGGCGGCGGGTTTTGCTAGGCTTTCGGCCATCATTTGTAGGAGCTTCGGTGCACGAAATCGTCATCGGAGAGTAGATCCGGAAAGCTCTCGTCGAGATCTACGCGTTGGTGGTAGGTAATTTTTTTTTCTTGGACTTTTGGCATTAGGGTTTTTCACCTTGACTCTCGTTTGCCCTATAAAGTTTCAGGAATTGTTGCCTAAGTGTTCTTGCGGCCAAATCCTCGAAGAGGAGTGTTGTGTGGCCGGATCGAGGCAAGTGGTGACTTCTTCCCCTTGCCAAGCTTTACTTTTTCTAATATATTTTCTGTGATATTCTTCTCTTCTTAGCATTTAGGGGTAGGGTAGGATTCGCCCATTACCGATCTATTGAATAGTATAGTTTTCCGACAAGATTTAACCTAGTCAATTCTGTAGGAAATAAGCCTAGTAAATTTGTTGATTTTGGATATAACCTGGATAAGATAATTCGTCAATTATATGGCTGATAATAGGATCAAATCCGTTGATTTCATGTCACTTAAATCCTAGGTTAATTCATCGTATATGAAAGTCTTAGTAGATTTAGTCGGTGTATGTGACAGTTGATCTAGGATATTCAGTCGAGTTCAGGTGCATGTTAGCCTAAGTTAGATTCGACGAACATCAGTCTTTGGACTAAGTAAAAAAGCATTGAGTGAAGGCTTGGCGTTGAGTTGTCTGTGAGACTAAGTAAAAAAGCGTTGAGTGAAGGCTTGGCGTTGAGTGGTCTGTGTGACTAAGTAAAAGGCGTTGAGTGAAGCCTTGGCGTTGAGTGGTATGTTAGGATAAGTCAAAAGCATTGAGTGTACTCAACGCGGCATTGAGTGTACAGCCCTTGGAGTTGAGTGCATTGAGTGTTAAGTCTTAGGCATTGAGTGCACTCAACGCGGCGTTGAGTGCACTCAACGCCGCGTTGAGTGAATGCAATATCGTTGAGTTAACTGTTAGGCGTTGAGTGTACTCAATGCGGCGCTGAGTATACTCAACGCGACGCTGAGTGTACTCAATGAGGAATTGAGTGTTGTGCCTTGGCGTTGAGTGTGTTGACTGAGTCAGGTTTGGCGTTGAGTGAATGTGCTCTTGCGTCAAGTCGACTCAGAGCTTTTGTTTAAGCATCGTGTGGACTCAACGCGGTGCCGGGTGAAGGTAATTCGTTGAGTAAAACTATTTGGCGTTGAGTGCGCTGAATGCACTCAACGCGGCATTGAGTGTAGGCCAGGCGTCAAGTTGACTCGATGCTTTTCCGCATACTTGGTATTTTGTGGCCGATTTTTGGGATTTATTTTCCTCCTTGTTTTTGTCGGAGAAGCCCAGTGTTTTGGTTATGTTTTGTCTATGTTGGCAATGGATAAAGGACCACCAACTTGATGTCTTTGTTTTGGTGAATTATTTCCCTGGTGGGTTTACCCAGTATGGGTATGTGACTGTTGGTGTGTTGGGAAGGTTCCTACCACCGTAGGTGCTGGTTTTTCCCCAGTTTGGGTGTGTCAAGGTATAAGACCACCTTCCCTTTGGCCCTTGTGAAATTTTTTCTATTGGTATGTTGGGTAGGTTCCCATCACCGCAGGTGCCGAAAATGCCGGTGTTTTTGCTCACTAAATTATGAGTTTATTAATTCCTTATAATTACACTTACTTATATGTATGTTTTGGTGCAAATTCCTTACCTTTGAACTTGTAAGTTAGTCTTTTCTCATTATTCTTGGATTAGGGTTGGTAAGCCTTTGTTCCATTTGGTTTATTGCTAAACTTTTTATCTTTGATCACTACTTGTATTTTCATTCTTATTGAGGTGTTTTTTCTTTGAATACCTCAGGTTTGGAGAAGTAATCGATTGAGCGGCTATGGTTGGTTTTAGCTGGTGTACTACAGCTGTCTCTTCCTCACCGGTTGTGAGGTAGTTGTGGTTTGTTTTCCTTTAGTTCAGACATACATTATTTTTTTGGGTGGGTTCGTGTCAGGTTGTTGATGCCCACTGGATTTTGTTTAATGTCAAATACTTGCTAGTAGCCAAGTCTTCTTTTATGACTTATTTGATTTACTTGCTCATTGGGAAGGTTTTATGCTAGGTTGCATGTTAGATATTTTAAAGTATAACCGTATCATTTTCACTACCTCATTCATTTCATCTTTTAAAGCTAAAGTCACTATATTCCAACTAGCGTACAAACAATTTTTATACTTATACTAAATCTAGAGTCATGCATACCGTGAGTTGCCCTATGTGGATGTATATGCTCATGTAGGATGTTAATCATTGAAAGAAAAGTATTTTTCGTAGCGTATAATTATATTTTACCGGTGGACTAGTTGATCCACTGAGCCGAGGGATACGGCTAATCAATTAAACTTAAACTAGATTTTCTTTATAAAAACTTATGAATTTCATATAAAATGTAGAGTTGGAGTCTTTCTTGAGCGTCTGCAGTTATCCCCTACACGGTGTGGCATCACGGCACGTGTTTTATCTTACTCTGATATACATTTAAATTCGTAGAAAATGTGGGTTGTGACATTAAAGCTCTTGCCGTAACCCAGAAGGTGAGATCCTGGGGAGATGAGTTCGAAGCTCAGAACAGGGATGTCCCCGACATCTCCCCCCCCCCACCCCACCCACCCACCCACCCACCCCGCGAGTGTAGGAGCAGGTGTGGGTTGTCGAGAAGGTGCACAAGCTGGCGACTTTGGCCTCAGCGAGTCCAGCCCTATGGTCCCAAAGGGGGATATAGGTCTCGCAGGCAGGTAGCATGAGGAGTTTGAGGTTGCGAGTCATCGCGGGGTGTGTTGACTTGCGTCGTGGAGGCTTCGCCGTCAATCTGATGACTGCCCGGGTTGGCAGGAATCTCGATGATGCACTTTCCCTTTTGTTCAAGAGCTGGCCCAGAGGAAGAGGCAAGTCCATGATCTGGGGTGGAAGCCAGATCATGGTAGACTGACTCGGCAGCTTTTGGAGCTGACTTGGCCTTCTTAGCGAGCTAAGGATTTGGAGATTCGCGCGGCAAAGCGCTGGGAGATACAGCGACCAGGCTGGCAGCGCGAGCGGCATTTAGCCTGCGAGAACGGTCCAGCCTCTCTTGGAGCTCTTTGGAAAGAGGTATCTCGGCAAGGTCAGAGTAAGGGGAATGTCAAAGGTCACCCAGGTACGCGGGCGTACATATATAGCCATTGGTGGATCCCTCCAAAATATTCTCTCTGGCTCCTACCGCACTTGCCGCATTTTGTGTGGTTGGATGTTTCTTTTTGAGCTTGGGGCAACCTTACAAAGAGAGGGAATTATGTATAACTCCATATCCGGTGAGTGGGGATCGACAGAAGCTAGACTAGTCAAGCCAGACGAGCCAGGTGGAAGACATCGAGTCCACTCGACGCCTTCTGTTGGCGTCGAGCCCACTCGGTGTCTTCCGCCCCGGCGTCGAGTGAGGCTTGTTCACTCGATCCCTCTTAGCATTGAGTGACATCTCATTAGATTTGTTGGCTCGCCCAGGTGGGGTAGAGCGGAACGGGGGAGAGTGGAGCAGCAGGCTCGCACTCGCCCATGGCTCTCGGCAGGCAGTTCGCGAGTGGGGCATTTCTGGCCCACACTCGCCTATGGCTATAGGGAGGGGGCAAGTGCTAGCACTATCAAGCACTCGCCACCCCATACGAGTGGAGGTTTTCAAGGGCCACTCGCCTAAGTGTTGTGTGATGTATTTTTTACCATTCTATTCACGTTAGCCTGCCCATAGCCCTTCAGAACAGTGGAATTACATTGTTGGCAGGCCAATCTGGACTGCATATAACAGTTTAGAATAGCGGAGGTTGGTTGTTGGCAGATCGTTTTCAGAAAACTATAAATAGAACCAAGGGGGTATCTCAGAAGGCATGCTTACTTGTTCCCTGGTCTTCTTGTGCTTTCTGAGGTATCCTTAGCTCAGCACTTGGCTAAGGAGGGGAAGTGCTCTAAAATCTTTCGGGTGTGTGGTAGGATCTCCGTGCTGGAGTCTTGGGTCTATTTCTTGTTCTAAGTCTCTAGCTGTTTGAGCTTGTGAGGGAGAAGTAAGTGCGAGATCACCCCTTCCCCAAGGGTTCAAACTCCACAGAAGCTGATTTTCGGTTTCAACAATGCCATCAGATAGAAATTCAGTGTCATGGTCACTTCTGATTTTGACCACAGAACAGTCCAATTCATTCTGAATTTTCTTGACAAAAGTCCTAAAGATGTCAAGGGTTTAAGTCTTCCTCTTCAAGAAGAAGACCCAAGCAAACCTGGAGAAGTCATCAACTATTACAAGTGTGTATACTTTCCTACCTAGACTATGAACTGGAATGGGACCAAACAAGTCCATATGCAGGAGTTTTAAACACCTCACAGAGTCCTTGGCCCCAATGCTCTTAAAAGAAGCTTTGGTTCGCTTGCTCTTTTGGCATGTATAGAAAATGCCCTCCTTGGTGCATTTCATTTTGGGACTATTTCTGACTAGCTCTTCACTGAAGAGCTTACTAATGGTCTTGTAATTCAAGTGAGCTAGTCTCTTATGCTATTGCACATAATATAAGACTTTCTCATTAGCAACTAGACACACAGGGGATTCTTTACTTAAACATATAAATCTTAAACAATAAACATTTCCACTCCTAGTGCCTGTCAAGATGACCTCTTGTTCACTTGACCTCTTAATTTGACACTCATCCTTGTGGAATACAATGACATAGACAAGATCATACAGTTAGCTTATACTTATCAGGTTGTGTTGTAACCCTTCTACATAAGCCACTTTTGAGATTGAGACTATGTCATTGGTAATCATACCATATCCCTTGGTAACTCCTCTGTCTGAGCCTCCAAAGACGACTTTAGGTCCATTCTTCATAGGAGTGTAGTCCTTCAAGTGACATCTTGTTCCAGTCATATGCCTGGAACATCCACTGTCCAAGTACCAGATATAAGTATGAGTACTTGGACTATCTTACAAAACATAATTTAGGTAATCTTAGGACCCCAAGAGGGTTTGGGTCCTTGGTGCATGTTAGTCTGAAATTGAACATGTCTACCTGCAGCTTTTCTGCAGGAAGACTAACTTTTTCCCTAGGCACATTTGGATTGTGCCAGCAATTTATGGCAAAGTGACCCACTTTACCACAGCACCAACACTCAAGGATATTGTATCTCCTCTTCTGAACTGTACTTATGGACATGCGAACAGAAGTTGGTTCAGAAGGGAGAGCAGTAGTCCTCTTCAAGTTTCTCTCAGCAAGGATCTGACAGAAAGTATGTCTGATAGTAGATGTACTTGGCTTACTTTGAATACCACTAACAGCAGTTTTCATTGCAGTAGACAAGTTGTTGATGGCATCAGAGATAGCCAAATTAGGCTTTCTAACTGACTTACCTATGGTCTGAGAGTTTGCTATAAGAGCTTGATCACAGGCCACTACCTTATTTCTGAGTGAGGGGGCAGGGGTATCAAAGATAAATGGTCCATGATGGGATATCTGGATTTCCTCATATGGGGCCTTAAAAGCACTCATCCCCTTGCCATACCTTCCACCATAGCTGTGAACATTTTTGTTCACACTTGTGGATCTTCCATTCAACCAGTGACCATAGATACTTTCTTAGTCATACCTGTTTAATGGTAACAATACTATCTCAAAAGAGATGGGAGGCTGAATTGGAGCTTTACCTTTCCCTTTGGAATGACAAACTCTAGGGTTCCCCTTGAATCCCAAACCCCATCTTATCTTTTTGATAGGTGAAGGAGTCTATCAAGGGCAACATTGTATTGGGCTTTGAAAATTTAGCCATAATACTTTTCTCCCTTTGAAGTTTCTCTTAAAGATCCATAATGATTGTGTTCTTGTGGTTGATGATCCCAATCTGGATGATTGTGATGGCCTTCAGTTGGCTGACTTCCCTCATCTTTTGGTCCAGCAAAGATGCAGAGTCAGACTGCAGGGAAGCAGTTAGCTGTAGGGAGATAATCTCCTCAGCTTATTTCTTGGCCAACCTCTTGCTTCTCTTCAAAGCATCTAGAAGGGCACCATACTTGTTAATCAATTTATTGACATTTTCCTCAGATTCTGACCCATCTTCATCACTAGATGAAGATGCATCAGAATTGGGACTAGTCTCATAGTCTGAACCAGAAGAGGAGCTGGATAAAGAATATAACTTATCTTGACTAGGCTGATCCTGGCTAGATTCTTCATCTGTCATGGCCATGAGACCATAACTGTTGTCATCTTCTTTTTCCTCCTCAGTGTCACTGTCTGAGTGTGACAGAGGGGCCCTGATGCCTATACTTATAGTAGGAAAGTCGTATTCCTCTTCATCAGCAACAGCAGCAAATAGTCCTATGTAGGCTTCTTCTTCTCCTTCAGAATTTGAAGAAGCTGAGTCACTCTAACTCCAGCTCTTCTCCTTTTTGGAAATGAAGGACCTTTCCTTCTTGCCCTTGTGTTGGTGGTGGTGCTTCTTCTCCTCAGATTTCTTCTTCTTTTTCCTCATGACTGGGCAATCAGCAATGACATGCTTAGTCTTGTTATAGCAGTAACAAACAACATTAGAAGAAAACTATTTATTGGGTTTAATGTCATACCTGTCTCCCTTGGAGAACTTCTTCTCAGCCTTGTTGTGGTCCTTCTTATGATGAGAGGAGGAGGAAGTCTTGTTCATCCACTACTTCCTCTTAATCATCTTCTGGAACTGCCTTGAGAAGGCAGCAAACTCCCCATTTGACATGTTGCTGTCAGATGAACTTGACTCAAAACTGTCTGAATCAGCAGGCTTTCTTGGGGGAGAGGCAATCCTCTCCTTGCTCTTCTTAGAGCAATAAGCCTTGAAGGCTACTGTCTTCTCCTTGGCTTGATATTTGCTGGTGGTCTCCTCCTCCTTTCTGGCAGATAGCTACATCTCATAGGAGAGCAGCTTCCTAAACAAAGTATATGGATAAGTTTCAGCTAGCTTAGCCATATCTCTGATGGCACAGATCTTGGTGTCCCAGTCTCTGGTTAGAAATCTGAGGAACTTGTCATTCAGCTCATAATTGCTGAAGACCCTTCCATAGGTCCTCAGCTCATTCACCACTCTAAAGAATTTTTCATAGCATTCAACTATGCTATCTTTCTTGGTCTTCCTGAAAGCTTCATACTCTTAATTAAGTATGGATTTTTTGTCATCCCTGACTTCTTCAGTGTCATCCATATAGACAACCAGAGTATCTCATATTTTGTTGGAAGTCTTGCAGTGTACAAGATTCTAGAATGTAGAATCATCAATGGCACTGACAATTATGTTGTGTCATTTTGTACATGGTAGCCAGAATGATCTCATCCTTGGTTATTTCAGAATATTTCTTAAGTATCTGGACAGTGGAATCCAGAACTGAAACCTTCATGGGGATGAAGGGTCCTTCCTGTATAGTGATGAAGATCATGGGGTCAGATGCGTCCATGAACATCCTGACCCTTTCCTTCCAGATACCAAAGTTCTCCTTTCTGTAGATTGGAAGCTTCATGGAGTCTAACTCCTTATAGTTCTCTCCTGAACCCATAAGGATATTTTTAGCTACTCTTGGAGATCAACTTAGACGATTAAGTCCTTTTTGAGTAACCTCCCTCTGATACCACTTGAAAGTCTTTAGTTTCAAGAGTAGTTAATCACCTAGAGGGGGTGAATAGGTTTTTAGGTCTTTTTAAGCTTTCCCTATTCTTTAGTGTGTCGTGATTTATTTTAAGTTAGCTTTCAAGAATATATAACCAGCACACAAGCAATTTATAGTGGTTTCCCAGATTATGGGTACATCAACTATCCCTCACACCTTTCTAAGAGATTGTTAGATAAGACAACTTCTCCAAACTCGGCTCAATGAGCTTACAACTCAGATCCCTCAGGATCTCTTAGAATCCTCCAAGTCCTACCTCAGGCCCAAGGCTGCCACTCAGAGCAAGCAATGCTCCTACAGTTCAGTGATCCACATATCACATACCTCAGACTTTTCTCAAAATCCTACAGCTCAGGCTAGGAGGATAGACTTACAACTCAGAGAGAATGACTCTCATATCTCATATCTGAACTAGATCCTACAACTCATGATCAAAGGCCCTACAGCTCAGATCCACACAAGGATCCTACCTCAGGAAGATAGGCCCTACCACTTAACTTTTGTTATTTAGGCTTACAACTCAGATTTGTTAAGATCTTATAGAATGAAATGGTTATTGTTGATGTAAGACACCAGAGAAATAACCTTTGTGTCTTTCTCTTCCTGGACTGATATGACTCGGTCCTCCTTTCTTCACAGCTCCAGGAATGTATCTTCAGGAGTAGTTTTGCTTGGGCTGTCAAGACACTGCAGTTAGGGTTTGCTTGTGCTGCAACTTCTAACTCAGTGAGAAAGCTCTCTGAACTTGGTGTTGAAGATCAGAATATCAGCAACTAAATTTCTTGAACTTTCAGATCAGAAGAATGAACTACTTCTCCAAGCTCTACAAATCAGTCGAGAGGAAGAAGATGAAGTTCAGCATTTTCCAAAAGTTTTTTTTCCTTCTTTGATCTCGTCTTTTCTATCATGTCGTCCAACGGCTCTTTGAGCATTGGTCCCACCTGGAGTTGGTAGTTACAGGCCTACTTTTGCATTAAATGTTGTACAACAAGTAAGCGGCGTCATTTGTCGTGTACTGTACACTTCCTGCAACATTTGAATTTCTGCTGACATCAATACCTATGGACTTAGTCAAATTCAGACAATTCAGCATAGGCATTGAGCGAAGGCTTAACACTCAATTCCAAAACACTTGGTTAGTTTTTTGTAAACACCAGGTGTTGAGTGATCAGTCATCACTCAACGAATATAGACTTTTAGCTGTCTAACAAATTAGGCATTGAGTGAACCTTCATCACTCAATGCATTTGGACTTAGCCGATTTTCTCTGTATGAAGGCATCGAGTGAAGCTTCTGCACTCAATGCTTTCTGCCTTTGCCTGCCATCTTGCTGAGGCGTTGAGTGAACAACCTTCACTTAACGCTTCTGTACTTAGTTGAATTTCTGTTGAGTTGGCACTGAGTGAACTGTCTTCACTCAACGCTTCTGGACTTCGAAAGGTTTTCTATCTACATCTTATGTGGCTTTGACAGCATGAGCTCCACTCAACGCTTCTGGCTCTGGGCGTTGAGTGAACAGTCTTCACTTAACGCTTCTAGACTTAACCAGATTTCTGCCTTGGCAATGCTGAGGCTTTAACTGTCTAGTCTTTACTCAATGCTTCTGTCCATCTAGCGTTGAGTGAACTGCCTTCACTCAATGCCTGTGGACTTAGACATATTTCTGTCTTGTAAGCATTCTTCCATATGTCTACCTGTCATTGTTACTTAGACAATTTGTCTAATCAGTGTAACAAGTAACCACTTGTATATATAGAACTTATAGAATGCATCAGATACAAACATGTGTATACCATTGTCCTGTAGACCTTCTTCAAATATGGGACATTGTGATCAATGGACCCAACACACAGGTCCTGCTCTGGCATAGCAGTTATTTGTTAGGATGATCCTTAATTAGGAATAACATGAGTTGAGATATTCCTCCAGGATTAGCCCTAAATAAAGTGCTCTCACGCTCCTTATCGAAAGTCGAGCCGATTGTCACTTGCCCGAATTATTTAAAACAAAGTAGGACAGACTGTTGCAGACCCGTGTGTGCCAGCATATTTAATTAAAAATGATTGCTTGTAAATTGCTTGCGGTAAATCGTGGCGGGTCAGTCACTTCTGTAGACCATTCGTACTGGTGCAGGAAGTTTGATGACTCAAGGCGATAAGGAGATGGGTATCATGGGTGATCAATCGTTATATCTTTCCCCATTGGGTTTCCTCTGCTAGTTGGCCAAAATATAGAATCATTGGATGTCGCTCACCTCCAAGATTATACGGGGTTGTATGCTAGGGTCTAGGTAGTGTTGTATGATCACCCCCAGAAGTGGCAAGACTAGACACTGTCACTGACGACCACATCGGTGAGGCCTGCAGGGCTCGCTACCCTGCTTTAATAAAAGTGGTACATACTATGTCCACATAGGGTGTGTGTGCGGCTTTGAATACCTGCGGAGTACTGGCAGGTTTAAATACATGCAGTGTAACCACGAGTTGTGAATACTTGTCGTACTGATAGCTAGTGGAGCGTTTATAACTAACGTATAATGTTGTTATTTTTCTAGTTATACTATGATGCACATTGATTTGATAGTTGCTCATAGCTTATATATAAAATGTTGTAATAACCCTCTTGTACTTTGGCTATTTACTTTTGTTGGGTGTGTGATCTCATACCTAGGATACGGATCCGGGGAGTAGATGTGTTTTCACTTAGCTCTGTGACTAACAGTTATGTTAATAATCATTCATAAGAGACGGAGCACTGTGATGACCAGCTGGCGCAGGACGATACGTCAGCTGATAGGACTGTCCGAGCAAGGGCACCCCTGTCATCTCCAGAGTTTCGAGACGTGGGTACTAGAGAGCAGGATTGAGAGTGTGAGGAATTTTTAGTAGTAATAGTACTTTTATAGCCTACGGGCTTCATGTATAGACAGTGGTTGCGGCCTTTACGTACTCTTTTAAATATATATTGTTATATATATATTTGTTATGGCTTCATGTTAATGCTTCCGCAAAACTCTATGATGCGATGTGAATGTTGTGATTCAAGCCGACCAAGGTGGCCAACTAACACTTTATGGTGTGGGCCGATACCACTTAAGGAGCGCTGGGTGGACGTGTTGGGCAAGTAAGAATCCCTCCAGCCCGACCCAGGCAAAGGTTTGGGAGGGGGTCTTACATGACCAGCCTGTCGGGTGCCACCACCAGAAGAGGCGCCCCCTCCTATGGTAGCTTTTGTGACCATAGGAGGTCATAGGTGGCAGTCGGCCATGCCTGGCCCATCGGCCAAGCGAGGTGAGCCAACCGTACCTTGCGTGCCACAGCTTCAGCCGGTCGTACCTTGCGGTCGGCTGGGGCTGGGCTCTCCGTCGATCTCAGCCATTCGACTGACGGTCGGAGTCGGATCGCTCCCAGCCCCCACTATCCCTGGCCGGCCACTTCCCACGCCCGATCAGCCCCTGTTGGCGGGGGGTGACTAGCGCGGGAGTCGGTCGCCTCCCTCACCCATAAAGGGGCAGTGGTTCTCCATTGACCACGGCATTGCGCCCTTCCTCCACCATTTGATGAACTCGCTGCGATCACGACCGTCCGTTCTGGGGAAAAACCATCTGCGTAACTTCCACTGTTAGTGGGGTCATCATGGTCATAATGGTGGCTTGCATTTAGCGAGTATTATACACTCTGAAAACTAAGATAAAAATATTAATATGGATGGTTATAGTGTGCGGATAGCCGCATAACCACCATAACCACCCCCTAGAGGCTATAAAATGAGCCTCAAGCCTCCTCATTTCTCACTTCTCTCCTCCGTGCTTTCTTCGTCCTCATGCCAGAGCTTTGCCAGAATTCTCCAACAAGCCATCGTCAATCTACCAGAGTCCTCCCATGTACCATCACCGTTTCACCAAAAACTCGATAACGTTCGTGGTATCACCACGAAAAAGACGCTCTGCCCATTGCAGGATGACATCCTTGTTCGCATTCAACCTCCAAAAAGCTAAATCCAACCATATTTCGCGCTTGTACAACCTCGTATTCGCTGAGTGGGACCTAGAGGCCGGGACCACAACTTTGAGCTAGTTCTGAGCTGAGTGGGTCAGGTGAGTGGAATAGGTAGAAGGGGTCCCACCCTAGGGCATGTGAAAGGGGTCTCGCCCAGGGAAGGTCAGGGGGGCGAGAGGCATGAAAGATTTCGCCAGTGTTCTTTAGATCCCGCATTTGCCACGGGAGGATATCGCGGGGGAGAGTGCCTGTCTGCTCCAGCACACGCCCCTTTAGGCGAGGGGTGCCCCTATGGACCACTCGCCTAGTGGGATCCAGAGGTAAAATTACCTGGATGCCCATGCCAGGTTGCATATAGCCAGTCAAAGCAGCGGAGATTGGCTATTTACAGGCCGTTTTCACAAATCTATAAATAGACCCAATGGGGGTACCTCAGAGGGCATGTTTACTTGTGCTCTGGTCTTCTTATGCTTTTTAAGGTATCCTTAGCTCGCCATTTGGCTAGGGAGAGGAAGCGCCCTAAGATCTTTAGGGTGTGTGATGGGACCTCCACGTCGAGCCCTTGGGTCAGTCCCCCATTCTTTTTCCTTAGACATTTAGCTCGCGAGAGAGAAGTAAGTGTGTGATCAACCCTTCCCCAAGGGTGAATTTCATAGAGACCGGGTTTTCGGTTTCAACATTTTGGTGCGGAGAGCGTGGAGAGTGGTCAGCATATAAAATCTTTAGCAGGCTCGATGACTGGAAGAGAAGGGAAAGGTTCAGACAGGGGTGACTCGCCACCCCCTCCCCCTCTCTCCATGGTGGGGATGTTCGAGGAGTTCCAACAGGAGGTACTCGGCCTCTTCAAGATCGCACTCGGCAAGCATGCCGAGTGCTCGACACCAACTGTCCCAGTCATCCCTGAACCGGCTCTAGGAGAGGATTCCCTAGCTTGGCGAGCTGGGAAGGAGGCTGCGAAGGAGGGGAGTGGGTGTGATCTCCCCAGGCAAGTGCTCTTCCTCGGGTCGGCGAGTGGAGGTCGGTTCGGCGAGATGGGGGTGTGAGAACCTCTGACTCGCCCAGCAGGGGAGGCAGCCCCTTTAGCGAGTTGGTTTCTTCTGCTCCAGTTCCGGAAGGGTTCAGGGAGCCGGAGATGTCCTACTGCATCGGAAAGAATGACCCGGTCCAGCACATCCAATGGTTTGAGGATGTTGTTTCGATAAGGCAGATGTAAGATGCCTTCAAGTGCAGACTCTTCGCCATCCCTGAAGGAGAAGGCGAGGGAGTGGTTCCACCAGCTACCGGTCAACTCAATCTACTGCTTCGAGGACCTGCGCTGGGGGTTCATGTTGAGGTTCACCACCTCCAAGAAGAGGAAGAATGAGTCAGAGTCCCTATTCCACATCAAGTAGGGGGTGAATGAGACGCTGGGGAGTTATGTGGACCGGTTCCAAGAGGAGGTCACCCAGGTCCAGGAGATGTCAGGGGACACCGTTATGATGGCCTTCACCTTGGGGCTGTAGCAAGGTTTCTTCAGTATGGAACTGAAGAGGGTGTTGCCTCTCTTCTACAAGGAGCTGATGGAGAGGGCGGCGAGGGAAGTCGACGGGGAGGCATCGAACCCCGAGTTCGCGAAGAAGTTGGCCCGGTGGGCCACGGAGGAGGAAAAGGGGCCAGGAGGTGCCGAGGTCAGGAGGTGAGGAGAGATGAACCCCGGCAAAGGGAACAGCAGCAGCTGCTGCAGCAATAGAAATTGAGGTGGGGGCGCCAGGAGCCAAATAATCAGCTCGGCTGGAGGCAGCAGGAGTGGCAGGATCAGGGCCAGCGGAGAGGTTTTTATGGAGGAGACAACCGTCAGGGGGCCAGGGTTAGTTCCACCATCAAGACGGGAGGCAGGGCCAGAGGCCTCCTCTCCCCGATCAGCATCGGGCTATGGTGATATCCATGCAAAGACGGAGAGGTCAGCAGAGGAGGAGACGGGAGGTCAGGGTGGAATTACCTTACTGCGACTTCCACCGGGAGGAGGGGAATGCTACGGCCACGTGCCCGGAGTTCCTCGAGATGAGGGGAAACAGGGAGCAGTAGCAGCAACGGGACCGCCAGTGAGTGCGGATTGAAGAGGTCCGGCCTCCGGCAGAGTAGGACAGGTGTGAGGACTGGGCCGATGTGGGAGCCTGAGGAGGGATTGGAGTAATCCATGGGGGTGGGGGTTGAGGCTTCCCGGAAGGCAAGCCTCCACACCATGTACTGAAGGAGCATCAGATCAACATCCCAGACCTCACCCCAGGAGGAGAAGATCACCTTCCTAAGGAAAGACATGCCAGATCACAAGGATCCCTTCTGCGATGTATTGGTTATCCAGACTGCGGTCGAGAATTTCACTGTCTCCCGGATCCTCATTAACAACGGGAGTTCGATCAACGTCATCTTCAAGAAGGCGTTTGATGCGATGAAGGTGAAGGCCAAGAGGGTGTTGGCCTCGGATGGGCCTCTATTTGGGTTCTCGGGAGAAAGGAAGGAGGTGGAAGGAGGAGTGGGGCTCCACGTCACCCTGGGGGAAGTCCCTAAACTACAGGTTCGTCATCGGGGATTCCCCCAGCAACTACAATGTCATATTCAGATGGCCCCTCATCAGCGCCTTCTGCTGCGTCCCCCCATCCTTTCACTAATGCTTGAAGTTTAACGCCGAGGGGATCCAGGTCCGGGTCCGAGGAGACCCTAAGGTGGTGAGGGAGTGCTACGTCACCGCGGTGAACTCCATTTCTTGGCAGGAGGGGGCCAAGGAGATGGAGCGGAGGATGGAGGTAGAGGAGCGGGAGGCAGGAGGAGTAGAGATGGAAGTGGAAGAGAACTGCACCCAGGTGGGGTGGCGGAGGAAATCCAAGAGGAGTCACTGAGGTAATGGCTGAGGAGGAGGTCCTTGTCTCAGTAGAGGGGGACGTTGGAGAATAGGGAGAGCAGTCCCGTCGGGAGGTTGTAGAAGAGATGGTGGAGATGGAATTTCTTACCCTTGGAGGCAAGGTAAACAAGGTGCGCATTACCGGGGGGCTGACCCCGGTGGACCAGGAGAGGATGTTGGCATGCATCCAAAAGAACGTGGACGTCTTCGCTTGGAGCACAGCAGAGATGTCGGGGATCGATGCGGATGTCGCCTGTCACCACCTCAACCTGGATCCAGAAGCTCTCCCCATCAAGTAGAATAAGAGGTCCATCGCGGACAAGCTAGCCGAACCCATCAAGGAGGAGGTGGACAAGCTCCTGAAGGTTGGCTTTGTATCCGAAATCCAATACCCTGGCTGAGTCTCCAACGTTTAATGGTTAAAAAAGGAGATGGTAGGTGGAGAATGTGTGTTGATTTTTCTTTGCTAAATAAATCATGTCCTAAGAATTGTTATCCCTTGCCTCGAATCGACGCGCTGGTTGACGTAGCCATCGATTTTATTGTAATGAGTTTCTTAGATGCATTTTCAGGTTATCATCAAATAAGGATGCACCCTCCCGATGTAAAAGATGTCTCCTTCATCACGGGGGATGGGTTCTACTGCTACAAGATGATGCTCTTTGGGTTGAAAATGCAGGGGAGACTTACCAAAAGATGATGGATCGGGTCTTCTAGGGGGAAAATGGGAGGAACCTGGAGGTGTACGTAGATGATCTGGTGATCAAGAGCCGGGAGGTGGACTCCCAGCTCCAGGATCTGGAGGAGATCTTCGGAGGTACAAGATGAGGCTGAACCCCTTGAAGTGTGTCTTCGGGGCCAGTAGGGGCAAATTCTTGGGCCACCTTCTCACCCCCGCAGGGGTGGAGCCGAATCCTGACAAGGTCAAGGTGATCATGAAATTGGGGTCGCCTCAGAATGCTAAGGAGGTCCAGTGGCTGACAGGAAAGTTGTTAGGGATAAGCAGGTTCCTTTCCCGGTCTGGGGAAAAGTGCTCTCCCTTCTTCAAAGCTTTGAGGGGAGACAAGAAGTTTGAATGGACTAAGGAATGCGAGGAGGCGTTCCAGGCCTTGAAGAGGCAGCTAACTCAGGCTACCCTGCTCCAAGGGCCGAAGGAGGGGGAGGACCTATCTTTGTATCTCGGGGTCAGAGTAGAGGCCTTGAGATCCGTCCTGGTTTGGGAAGAGGAGAAGAAGCAGCAGCCCATATACTACATAAGCCGGGTCCTGAGGAAGGCAGAGCTCTGTTATCCCATCTTGGAGAAGTTGGCCTTTGCTCTAGTCATCTCGGCCCGGAGGCTCCGGCCTTACTTCCAAGCACACTCCATCTAGGTGGTGACAGACCACCCCCTCCGCAACATCTTCGAGGGGGTAGAGCATTCAGGAAGATTGGCAAAATGGTCGGTAGAGTTGAGCGAGTTTGATATCTCCTTTGTCCCCCTCCTCTCGACCAAGGCCTAGGCGATGGCCGACTTTCTCGTAGATTATGTGGTCGAGGTGGCAGAGGCAAAACTCACGTGCCCGATTCCCTAGAAGGTGCTGGTAGATGGCGCCTCCGGAAGGAATTCCTTGGGGGTAGGGGAAAACTTAGAGAACCCCCAGGGAATGAGGATCGAGCAAACGATAGTGGTGCACTTTCCCATCACAAACAATCAGGCTAAGTATGAGGAGGTGATAGTAGGATTGCGCCTGGCCAGGGAGCTGGGAGTGAATGATGTGGAGGTCCTCACTAACTCCATGGTGGTGGCTTCTCAGATCAGGGAGAGTTTGAGACAAGGGAGCTAACTCTCCAGTTGTACTTGGCAAAGGTGAAGGGGGTCATCGGTATGTTCCAGACCTTCTCCATCTGATATGTGCCACAGAAAGAGAATGTGCGGGTGATCAGGTGGCCAAGCATGGTCCCTGAATGGGTGGTACCACCACCGACCTATTCCGCCCGTCCATCGAAGAAGGAGAGTTGATGTAGGTGGATCAACACCCCTCGTGGATGGATCCATTCGCAACATTCCTATCCACAGGGGAGTTCCCGGAAGGGATAGATAAGAAGAAGTTCAAGTACAAGTTGGCATATTACCTTATGCGTGACGGGCAGTTGTATAGGAAGACTCTTTTGGGGATGTTGGCACGTTGTGTGGCCGAGAGGGAGGTCCAAAGAATTTTGGAGGACATCCATTCCGGGGATTGTGGAAGCCACTCGAGGATCAGAACCTTGGAAGGAAGGGTCACCCGGCAGGGGTATTTTTGGCCGACCCTAGGCCGGGATGCCGCGGAGTTCACGAAAAAATGTCACATGTGTCAATTGTTTGCCCCCTCCAACTTCAGCCAGCTCAGCGGCTCAGGAGTATCACGGTTCCCTGGCTCTTCGCCATCTGGGAAATGGATTTGTTAGGGCCTTTCCCCCAGTCCAGCGAGCAGAGGAGGTTCCTGTTGGTGATGATCGATTATTTTTCTAAGTGGTTGGAAGTGAATGCACTGACCAAGGTAACCTCCTAGGTAATCAAGAACTTTGTATGGGGGGAGATCATCTGTCTGCACGGCCTGCCCCAGGCCATAGTCATGGACAACGGGCCACAGTTCTCCAGCACCGAGTTCATCAACTTCTGCGGGCATCTCGGGATCGATCTCAGGTTCTCCTTGGTCCACCATCCCAGGAGCAACGGGCAGGTAGAAGCGGCAAACAAAATCATTGTCAACCTCCTCAATAAGAAAGTGGAGAATTTGAGGGATAGTTGGGTGGAGCGGCTTCCTTCGGTTCTCTGGGACCTAAGAACCACTCCCAACACAGTAAAAGGGGAGACCCCCTTCAAGCTTTCCCAAGGCTGTGAGGTCGTACTTCCAAAAGAGTTCGAGGTCCGGACACCTCGGGTGGTAAAGGCGGAAGAATGAAGGAAAGAATGGCAGTCCGAGAATAAGGAGGAGTTATGGCTCTCCCTGGACATGGTGGAGGAACTACGTGACCTGTCTGTCATCTGGCAGGAAGAGACCAAGTGAATAATGGCTAAGTACTTCGACAAGCACGTCAAGGTCAAACAGTTCACGGAAGGGGACTTGGTCCTGAAGAAGGTGGATGCAGTGGGAAGATCAGTCGCAGTGGGGAAGCTCAACCCCAACTGGGAAGGCCCGTATATTGTCAAGGAGGCTCTAAGGTCAGGAGGGTATCGTCTTTGGAATGTGGAGGGCGATACCCTAAATCACACCTAGAGTAGAGATGACTTGAAACGTTTCTACCCGTGAAAGCAAATATGTACGTCCGTTCCTTTAATGAATATGAAATCCTTTGTTGATCCAACTCTTTTGTAGAGCAAGTTTGTGGCAAGTCGTATTTATCAAGCTAAGTCTTGAAATGCTCCCGCTGTCAGGCTTCCATCTAGCTGGCGGGGCTGTAGATTGGACAAAGGAAAGTATTCTCGCTCTGGGGTTAGGTCCCGAGATGCTCCCACTGCTAGGCTTCCGCCTAGCTGGCAGGGTCGGGATCCTCGAGTGATGTCATTATGACCCTAGAGGGCTGAGCCCGGTTGATGCTCAACACCCGTCGTCAGGCTCTCACCTAGCTTATTGGGCCGGTGGTAGTGTCTGGAGGTTGGTAAAAGGAAAGTTTTCTAGCTCTTGGGTTAGGTCCCGAGATGCTCCCGTTGTCAGGCTTCCGCCTAGCTGGCAGGGTTAGGATCCTCGAGTGACATCGTTATGACCGTGGAGGGTTGAGCCCGGTTGATGCTCAACACCCGCCATCAGGCTCTCACCTAGCTGATTGGGCTGGTGGTAGCGCCCGGAGGTTGGCAAAAGAAAATTTTTCTCGCTCTAGGGTTAGGTACCGAGATGCTCCTGCTGTCAGGCTTTCACCTAGTTGGCAGGGTCGAGATCCTCGAGTGATGTCGTTATGACCCTGGAGTGCTGAGTCCGGTTAATGCTCAACACCCGTCGTCAGGCTCTCACCTAGCTGATTGGGCCGGTGGTAGCGCCCGGAGGTTGGACAAAGGAAAGTTTTCTCACCTTGGGGTTAGGTCCCGAGATGCTCCCGCTGTCAGGATTCTACCTAGCTGGCAGGGCAGGGATCCTCGAGTGACGTCATTATGACCCTGGATGGCTGAGCCTGTTTGATGCTCAACACCCGTCGTCAGGCTCTTACCTAGCTAATTGTTCTAGTGGTAGCGCCCGAAGGTTGGCCAAAGGAAAGTATTCTTGCACCGGATCTCAGTCCTAAGTTTTATCCCGTTGTCAGGTTCTCATCTAGCTGACAGTGCAGGGGCCCTCGGTGGACATCCTTCATGATAGCCAGAGAGGTTGGAAACCTGGGGAAGTCTAGAAGTCCAAGACTTCAACGAAATCTCGCCAAAACGGGGATCTCGCCAAGACTGGTTCTCGCGAGAGGTATTCTATACACGCATAAGCTTGGGGGACGAGAATGTCGTGCGATCTGTCCTAGGCAACAAGTTCAAGGTAGAAAATTATCAGCGCACGTATACCTATTTGGCGAGAACGATGCGAGATCTGGCCCTATACATTGAAATATTAAAGAACGATTTGTCGGGTTAGGGCGACGAGAAGTCAATACGGGTTCTTGTAAGACATCATGATCACGAAGAAGTGCGAGACACGCATTTTCACGTGTTAGAGCATGTGAAATCAAAGCACGAAAATGTAAAAACATTTTCGCAACAAAACTTTGTTTTTCCATTATCAATAAGCAGTTACATGTCGGAAAGGGCGGAGCCCAAAAGAAAGGAAAATTACAAAAGAAATATAAATGGGTTCAGAGCGATGATGTCGAGCTCTTGCTCTCGCCGGTGTGTGCAGCGCTGTCTTCAGGCTCAAGAATGGGAAGAAAAAGTGTCGGGATTAGGATCTCGGTCGTCACCTTCTCGCCATCACTGTTCAAGAACCCAGCCTGCTTCATCACCTGGAGCAAATGCCTCGTCGCCGCGATCGCATTTTCCTGCATCATTAGATCGATATCATGTGGCGAGCATAGCAAAGCATCTTTCCTTTTGCCCATGGGAGGAGGGATCAGCGAGTCGACCCATTGCTGGTTCTGAGCCCTTATTCTACGATTCTCCTCCTCAAGCTGGGCAATACGCGCATCCTTCGCGACAACAGTCGCGGTATCCTGAGGCACGATAAAAAGTTAATAAAGAAATAATGTGCACTAGACAATGCGGAAAAGAGAAGGCTTACCACTCCCGCCTCTCGCAAGGTGAGATCCTTTTTGGCGGTGGCCAGATCTCGCGTCAAGGTCATAACTTCCTTGTTCAGCTTGGATCGCGCCTCACTCACATCTGCTAGCTGTCGCGAGAGGCGGATGTTGCGGCGGTCCGATATATGGGCAAGTTCGATGGTGCTAAATTGTACGTGCGAGCTATCGTAAGCGAGTGACTTTGTCAGTGCCTCGTAATAGTAAGCGGCACTGCCCCGCCCATACAGGCTTAATGCGAGAGCGTAGGTGTGGCCTGAGACCGTCTCGCCCTGTTGCCGGGAGGGGAGCACGGTGTAGACGGAAGTCCTGTTGGCTTCCCGATCCCATACCAGCAAAGGCTCACCGGCTTCATCCAGCACCTTCTCGCCTAGGCCGAAGTTCCTATGGTCATTGGGCATGGGTCTCTTTTTCATTGTCGAGGTCCCGCCAATCACCTCTACCTCCTCCTTTGCGGTCTCGCCAGCAGCACTCGCTGACAGTTCCAAGTTGATCTCCTTGCCCTTGGCGAGAACCGTGGTTTGTTGATTCTTAGGAGGTGGAGGAAAGGAGGAGTCGGGTTTTCGCTTTTGACCGCTTGATCCAAGCACCAGTTTCACTGGGCTTCGGCAGGCCGCAGCGGCAGCCTCAGTGCGTGCTCTCTCGGTAGAAAATGCGGCATAGGGAGGGTTGAAGGAGAGATTTCTCACCCTTGCACGGATATCAATTAGAGAATTTTCCAAAATGCGCAATCTTTAAAGTAGCGAATGTGAGAACTACCTTCCCCGACAAGAACCAGAAGCAGCTTGTTGACGTTCGTCCTCAAGAAAGGAACGTCGAAATCCTTCCTGACGAGGTATTAGTGGAGCTTGGCCTCATGCCCGCCGAGACTAGGGGCGGTATGTGGATTCCTCCTACTGGATCGGCGAGAGCGGGAGGTTACCGAAATCTCCAGAGACGAAAATGAATTTTCTGACCCAATTATGGTTTTTGTTGGCGAGACCCTTTTCCTTCGGGTTATTGCTAGAAAAGATGGCGACCCCGTCTCTTTTGGCGCGGAAGTTAAAAAGTTTGCGGAAGACGGGGAGGCTGAACTCCATTCGCTCTGACAGCAAGTAGCAGAAGAATGCGACCAGTAGCACTATGGAGTTAGGGTTGAGTTGCACGGGAACCACGCTAAAGTAGTAGAGGGACTGGCAGATTTTGGGCCAGATGGGGAGCCGCAACCCTACTTTGAAGTTCTCGGCAGGGATGGCGAGCTCACAGGGCAAGAATAAGTTGATCGCCTTGTCCCTTCCCGGATGTCGCGCGGTGAAGTCTAGCGGGATGTAAAGGTTCACCAGCGAGTGGTACTCTTCTTTGGACAGGCTGTAGTTCACAAAAGGGTAGTTGGCGAATGCTGTTGCACACTTGGTCTGTCCCTCGGCTTCCCCAGTCATCTCGCTAAAATGCGAATGCACGGGGCGAATGAACCCATCAAGGCCTTATCCTTGGCACGGACAGCATTGAGGCAATCTATAGCTTCCTTCGAAAGCGACATCTCCATGGAGGCAAGAACTGAGAAAGCCAAGAAGGGGCAAGGTAGTCTCAACCCCCGTTGAGAATATATATAGAACAATGTAGGGACCCACAAAAGATTCCTTTTCAGGACAGCAGACACTCATCAAATACGTCGGGTTGGATGATTCTTTCATAATTTTTGCAAAAGCTCGCAAAGAGCATGGATTGTGTACAACCTCGTATTCGTTGAGTGGGACCTAGGGGACGGGACCCCAACTTTGAGATGGCTCGCAGCTGAATGGGCTAGGCGAGATGAATAGGTGGAAGGGGTCCCGCCTTGGGGCAAGCGAAAGGGGTCTCGCCCAGGGAAGGTCAGGGGGCGAGAGGCATGAAAGATTTCGCAAGTGTTCTTTAGATCCCGCATTCGCCACGGAAGGATATTGAAAGTTATTACTTCAAGGTTAGCTAGTCACCTAAAGGGGGGTGAATAAGTGTTTGAACTTTCTTAAGTCTTTTTGCTGTTTTTTTTCTAAGTGATCTAGAGCTTGTCCTTAGAACCTGCAATATAAAATAAGAACAAGCAACACAGCACAACACACAGATATTTATTGTGGTTCCCCAATTGGGTACATCCACTTTCCCTCCCACCTTTCTAACTTATGTTAGACAAGGCACAAACTCCTCCAAATGCTCCTCAAAGCTTACACCTCAGGCCCTCAGCCTTACACTCAGGTTCTCTTCAGAACCCTACCTCAAAACCATAAAGGTTCCTACCTCAGAGCCCTGCAGTGCTTCTACAGCTCAGTGGTCTTCAGACCACCTACCTCAGCCTTATCTCTAAGGCCTATAGCTCAGGTTTCTCAGCCCTACAACTTCAGGCTCAAGTCCCTACTCTCATAGTGCTGCAGTACTCCTACAGCTCAGTACCCTTCCATGTACCTACCTTAGTGCCCTTCCAGGCACCTACAGCTCAGCCTTCTCCAAGGCCTACAACTAGTGACACACTTGTCACCTACAGCTCAGTGACTCAACAGTCACCTACCTCAGGCACTAGGCCCTACACTCAGGCTGAGAGGACAGCCTTACCTCAGATCCACACTTGGATCCTACCTCAGTACCGCAGTAGGGCACCTACCTCAGTGACTAATTAGTCACATACAACTCAGGCACAAAGTGCCCTACAGCTCAGATTCAGACAAGTTGAATCCTACAGGAAATATATCAAGAAGTTGAAATAAAATAAAACCTTGACTCTGAGAAAAATCTCAGAGTCTAACTTGCTGGACTGAGCAGATATCAGTCCAGCCCTCTTACTGTAGAAGGAATTAGTCTTCTTCTACAACTACATGTTTCTCTGATGCACTGAAGAATAGTTATCTGCTGTTGACGGCTGACGGACCTTCACACGGCTATCTCTTCTTGCTGATTGGATGAATCAGCCACCTTGTTCTCCAAAGAACAATCTTGCTGAACTAGAAAAAACATCAGCTATCTTTCCCTACCTTTTTGGCTAGCTTTGCTGGACTTTGCTTTCAAGCTCGTCGGATAAGATGAAGTCCAGCCGCTTCTCTTTTTGTCCATGTGTTCGTTAACCCTAATCCTCTTTTCTTCTTTTCCTTTTATATTTGTTGAGTTGAATCAATGGCACAATTTGAATGTGGGCCATGTAATGTCCCAATTCGCGCTAGGCCCCTTGATTGCGTATTTGAGTCAAGGGGGCTGTGGTGAGCCCAATGGGGGATGTGGGTGAACAGGTGCGGACGTGCGGGAAATGAGAAAAACAAGGCAAAACAGCATTTTTGGCTGACACGGGTATGGACACGGCCGTGTCCATACTCGTGTGCCTCATAAAAATAGGTTTACCAGTCAGAGAGGTACACGGGCATTGGACACGGGCGTGTCCCTAGCCGTGTGCCAAGGACACGGGTCGGGACACGGCCGTGTCTCTACCCGTGTGCCTCAACCCTGACCCGGCAGAAAGTGGTTCTGGGAGGAACACGGCCCTAGACACGGCATGCCACACGGCCGTGTCACCTGAACACGGGTAGGAACACGGCCGTGTGCCTACCCGTGTCTGCGATGTATAAAAAGGAAAAAGTTGGTAAACCCTAGCATTTCATCTCCTTTCTTCTGCCCCGAAATTCCTGAGAGGGTTCTTGGCTGGAGGAGGAGGAAGAGCTTGCCGGAGCCATCCTTGGAGGAATCAAAACGCCGCCACCGTCAAGGGAAAAACAATGCCGCCGCGAAGGAGTGCGAGGCTCATGGCCGGCCATGGTGGTACCGCTGGACTTGAGGTGAGCTTCCTCCCCTCTCCCTTGGTGCTAGATCTATAGTTATTATAGGAGAGACATCGACTCCATAGAGTCTTGATGGTGAGGAGGAGAGTTCTTAGGATAAGCCATGCCTAGTTTTAGGCTTAGTCTCCCTCAACCTTCTCATCCTTCAAAGTGGAGATGAGAGGGGTTTTCGTTGGGGGTTTGGCTTTGAAAGGAGAAATAAGGTTGGGTGTGATTTCTGGAGAAGTTTATGCGAGGTCGTTGCAAGGAAGAAGATGAACGGATGCCGTTCATCTCGCCTTAAGATGCGTGCAGAAATCTGATTTCTGCACGCGGCGACCTTCGTGGCCAATTTCGGAGGTGTTCTGGCCAGATCTGGGTGATCGACTCAACACGAAAGTCGTAGCCCTTGAAATTACCTTTCCAACGAGGGGTTGCTCGTTTCCATGCGATACCTGTAGCCACGGGAAAGCTGGTTCGAGTCCGCTGCGTTCGGGAAAATTCCTGTACAGGAAACTGTTTCCTGTACGTATTCGAGTTGAATTTCTGGTATGTTGCGACCAGATCTGGGCGATCGACTCAACACGAAAGTCGTAGCCCTCGCGAATACCTTTCCAACGAGGGGTTGTGCATTGTGATCGGATTCCTGTAGCTCCGGGAATCCCAGTTTTAGTATTGGACTATCCTATGTTAATGCACTTGTTAAGTTATAATGTTAGCACTCTTGCAATGATTGTGATTTGCTCATTTGATATCTTGCTCCCATATATCTATAATGTTGTTGTTGCTATAATTTAGTATGGTTACTCATTTATTGGGGAATAAACATGTAATGGTAGAGAAATGGATTGGATGGGAAGGATAGATATTAGGAGTTGCTATTGGTAAAGGATATATTTATACAAATTGGTGTTGAACATTTCTAATGTACGTAGTGTTGAGGTGAAATCATTGAATAGGTGGGCGTGAACATGATGAACACTATGTGAAGAGTATTTTGTAACTGTAATCCGAGCCCAAGGGGTTTATTAACAACCGATGCTTAGAGTTGAAGTCTCCCTACGGGTAGCATCGAGTGAGTTGTTTTGGGGCATGTGATGTGCGACGATTCATCGTGTCGCGGTGTTGAGATAATGATTGTGGCAGGTCTACGGGTTCGCCAGTCGTCACACCGATGGGAGCCAAGAGGTAGACCTTGGGCGGTAGGGTTAGATACTTGGTGTCCATAACCCGAGATCTCCTCCGTGCCATGAGAACGGTTGGGCTTGCACCTCGTGCGTTTCCGAGGTTCCATCCGGTTCGAAATCAAGGCCAGGTTGGGCTGTGATCTTGGTGCACATTTACCCAAGACCCCTTCTGAGCCGTAGTACGCATGTGAGCTCCGCTGTTGTGTTCTTAGCGTTGAGGCGTACGGGGGCCTAGGATAGGTAGTGTGATACCACCTAGTAGTGGAGACGCCCGCTCCACTGTCGCCGTCTGGCCACGACGGACGACGCCTGAGAGGTTAGCTACCTGCTCGAAAAGTGGGAACTTCTAGTCTGTGTCGACATAGCAAGTTGCATGTGCGTGCGCATGAGTCGGTCATATCATAACATTTATAACATGTCATTCATTGCATACACAAGATCCTCATCGTATAAGTTTGTATGGGCACTCTTATACGATGAGTTACTTTACTGTTAAGCCGATCCTTAACTTATAAGTTTGTATGGGCACTCTTATAAGTTAAGTTACTATTCTGATTAATTATACCTGCTGTCATTTATATATTATTAATATTCGTAGAACTGCTAGTTGTGTAGCGTAGTTTATACTTCACCATACTTATTGTCACCTGCTTGTTTACTTGCATATATATATATATATATATTGTACCTTGTTCCTTTCTCCGCCCGGTGCCGAGGAGTCGCCGGGGGAGCGGATGTGAAGCCACTTAGTCTTATGACTAACGGTTGCTACGTCTTCCTTTTTAGGAGGAAACCCCGCAGGTAGAGCGGCAACGGACTATGCAGCAGGACAGCCAGGCCCGGATGATAGGACCTGAGGTGGTGGTGCCATCGGCACCGTCAGTGACAGTAGTGAGTGTTTTCATGTAGCCGTTTGGCAAACATTTCTGGACTCTTGTTTATTTGTACAAGCCTGTTGTGCTTGTTATCTTCCGCTATTTTTGGACTTTAACTTAGCTGTGAACTGAACTGCTTTTAGCTTTACTTTTCTGTTATGGTTGGGTTGGCATAATCGTTGTGATATGGATTGTAGCCGGCGGAATAGGCGTCTTGTGGTAAAGGCTAACCCGTGTGTTAGTGCTACCGCAAGGCGGCTATTTCGGGCATAAGACTCCCCTCGTGCCGTGTGTTGTGTTCCGGGAGGGGGGTCTTACAAATGGTATCAGACTAAGCCGATCTTCACCTACAGCAGTCAGGTAACAATGGGCCACTCCCGTTCGATTAGTCGGTTTGGGGACAAACCGACTTAGCGGAAGCAGTGGTGTGCCCATCTGTAATTCACACTAAGTTGTCCAACTTTGACATTAGTTTTAGCCAACCTGACCCTAGTTTGTACCTTGCGTATAGGTCCCAGCGCAGGTGGAGCCGGTTGGGGGCACTCCTACCCCTTCCGTCCCTTCACAATTCCAGCAGTCGGAACTGGGACAAACGCTGTCAGCCATATTGGATGCATTTAAAGCCCAGCAAGCTCCGGTGCAGCAACAAGCGCCAAGCTCCAACTGGTTGAGCACCTTCCGTGCCCTGTCCCCTCCTGCCTATCTTGGGACAGAATCGCCGGTGCGCACCGAGGAATGGCTTGATACCGTGCAGGAATTGATGGCTGGCATAAGATGTCCGAACAGCATGGCGGTGACATTGGTAGTGACGCTGCTAGAGCTGCACGCCAAAAGGTGGTGGAAGTCCCTCATGGGCTCCATCTTCCAAGGGCGGTTGTACACGGACATCGGTTGGAACGAGTTCACCGAGGCTTTTCTGGAGCACTTCATCCCTTCTTCTGCTCGGGATGGACTTGAAGAAAAATTTCTGCAGCTGAAGCAGGGATCGAATTCGGTAACGGAGTACCAGAGGGAGTTCCAACACCTCGCTAGGTTTGCCGATTCCTATGAGTTGGACGATAGAGGCTATGCGAAGCGCTTCTACAAAGGGTTAAGGGACCCCCTGAGGCAGGCCCTTTTGTTTATAGCCAATGGAAGCCTGGCAGAAATCATTGACATGGCAAAGAGACTGGAGGCGGACCACATGGGATGTGGCAAGAGACCTGCGGAAGGTGTAATTGAAGTCGGCCCTAGTAATAGAAGGCGGAACGATCATGGCAGAGGAAGGGGAAACCACAGAGGCGGTCGGTGGGTCAACCGGAACTATCGGGTGGAGTACCCAATTCCGCAACCACTACCTTTACCACCACCACCGCAGCAGCAATATTATCAACAACCTGGGGGCCGGCGTGAGATGATATGTTTTGAGTGCAACCAACCGGGGCATGTCCGACGAGTTTGCCCGCGACTGATCGGGGGTGCCCCTATTGCTCCCCCTCCAGTAGCTCCACGGGGACGAGGGCACATGCGTGGCCGAGGAAGAGGACCACCAGGGAGAAATCAAGGACATGCACGGGAGCATGTATTCGCATTGGATATGACTCAGGAGAGAAATCCGCAGGAAGTCATCACCGGTACGTGCAAAATTGTTTTAATATTATATGACTTGTTAGATTTATGATACAAATGATACGCGCTATTCTGAATAGTGATTACCCTTTTGGAACCTAGGCGCTGTCGTGGTTAGCGGGAGACCCGCCTATACGTTATTTGACACGGGTGCGTCTCACTCGTTCATTTCGGAGGACTTCGTGAAGGACTTGGAGGGAGTGCAACACTTCACGGGCATTACTCAAAGGGTGCGCCTTCCGGACGGCTCTGAGATGACGTCGTCAGCAAGTTGCGACTTCGACACCCTTATTGGAGGAAAGTTCTTTGAAACTCCGGCTACAGTGTTAAGAATCCCGGAGTTCGATCTCATCCTGGGCATGAAGTGGTTGGACTGGCACCACGCCAGGATCAATTGTGCGGAGAAGCAAGTTATGTTGAGGCATGGAGACTCGGAAGTCATCTTCCAAGGTATTAAATTCGCACCCCGTAAATTATTATCTTCAATCCAAGTTATGAAATCTCATATGGAAGGGGACGAGGTCTATGTAATTTGCTTCGAGTTGAAGAAATTGACATTAGAGGTCAAGGATGTGCGGGTGGTGCGAGAATTTCCCGAGGTATTTCCCGAGAAATTGCCAGGACTACCCCCGCATAGGGAAGTGGACTTCCAAATCAAGCTAATTCCGGGTGCCAAGCCCGTCTCGCGAGCTCCATACCGAATGGCTCCGAAGGAACTTGCAGAGTTTAGAGTCCAGCTTCAGGAATTGGTGGAAACAGGGTTCGTTCGCCCAAGCTCGTCGCCTTGGGGAGCGCCCGTTTTGTTCGTCAAAAAGAAGGATGGCACCTTGCGGTTATGTATTGATTATCGAGAGTTGAACCGGTTAACGGTGCGGAACACCTATCCCCTACCGCGCATTGATGAATTATTCGATCAATTGGTGGGATCGTATTGGTTCTCCAAGTTAGATCTGCGTTCGGGATATTATCAGCTGAGAATACAAGAAGATGACATTCAGAAGACGGCGTTCAGTTCGAGATATGGTTTGTATGAATTCACCGTGATGCCGTTTGGGCTCACAAACGCCCCTTCCGCCTTTATGAGCTTGATGAACAAGGTGTTCGGCCCTTATTTGGACATCTTTGTCATCGTGTTCATCGATGATATCCTAGTCTACTCCAAGACTGAAGCAGAACACGCCGAACATCTAACTTTAGTGCTGAGGAAACTAAAGGAGCACACTTTGTTTGCCAAGTTCAGCAAATGTGAGTTTTGGCTTCGAGAGGTCGCGTTCTTGGGCCATGTGATTAGTGGGGCGGGGCTAGCAGTAGATCCGGCCAAGGTGCGGGCCGTGAAGGAGTGGTCGCCATTGAAGTCAGCGGCCGACATACGAAGCTTTCTTGGACTTGCCGGGTACTATCGCAAGTTCGTGAAAGGCTTCTCGAAGATCGCCCTTCCCCTTACTACGCTGACCAAGAAGGGTGTACCGTTTGAATGGACACCCCAGTGCGAAGCTGCATTCCAAGAGTTGAAAGACAGATTGACGACTGCACCCATCCTAGCTCTTCCATCTGGGAAGGAGGGCTTTCAAGTTTACACGGATGCGTCGTATCAAGGGATGGGAGCTGTGTTGATGCAGAATGGGCATGTGATCGCTTATGCTTCAAGACAGTTGAAGAAGCATGAAGCCAGCTACCCGGTGCATGATCTAGAGTTGGGAGCGGTGGTATTCGCCTTGAAGATGTGGAGGCATTATTTATACGGCGTCCACTGCGAGATCTACTCGGATCACAAAAATCTGAAGTACGTTCACACCCAAAAGGAGTTAAACTTGAGACAGCGGCGGTGGTTGGAGTTCTTGTGCGACTATGATTTCACCTTGAACTACCACCCCGGGAAGGTTAATTCCGTAGCTGATGCCTTGAGCCGGAAAGCGCCGGAAGCGAGCACGGAATCCCGCTTGATGAGGATGGAGTTAATCCGGACGTTGCAAGAGATGGAAATCACTTTGGTCTTTAAGAATCAACCGGAAGAGTATACCGAATATTTGGCCGCGATGAGTATAGTTTGCAACATACGAGACCGGATCCGTACGGAACAAAAGAAGGATGCGGCTTTAACCCCGGCTTTCAAGTCAATGGAGGATGGGACTACGGAAGAATACTCCCTAAAAGACGGCCTCGTCCATTTTCGTGGCCGGCTTTACATCCCCGAAGGTGACAACATTCGGGAGGATATTCTAAAGGAGGCCCATTGCTCCAAGTACTCGGTGCACCCGGGGATCGCGAAGATGTACACCGATTTGAGAAAGACGATGTGTTGGCCGGGCATGAAGAGGGATGTCAAGTACTTTGTTACTCATTGTGTGGCCTGCCAAATGGTGAAGGCAGAGTGCCGAAGCCCCGGTGGAATGCTACAGTCGTTGCTCATCCCCGAATGGAAATTTGAGGACATCTCCATGGACTTCGTCCACGGGTTACCTCGCTCGCGCTCGGGGAATGATTCTGTGTGGGTGATAGTTGACCGGTTGACCAAGGTAGCCCGATTTATCCCAATGAAGAAGGAGGCGCAAGTGGGCGTCTTAGTGCGTCTCTTTGTGGAACAATTTGTGCGGTACCATGGTGTGCCAAAGACGATCGTCTCCGACCGGGATGGTCGGTTTACTTCAAGAGAATGGAGGGCTGTACAGGCTTATTTGGGCTCGCGCCTCGCCTTTAGCACAGCCTTTCACCCACAAACGGACGGGCAATCTGAACGAACCATCCGAACATTGGAGGACCTATTGAGGTTGTGTGTGCTAAATAAAGGAGAACCATGGGAGAGACTCTTACCTCTCGTGGAGTTCTCTTATAATAACAGTCATCAAGCTAGTATTGGAATGGCACCTCATGAAGCTTTGTATGGAAGGAGGTGTAGAACACCCTTGTCCTGGGTGCAAGACGAAGATCCGAAGACATTGGGAAATGAGTATATTGATGACACGGACGCGGTGGTTAGGTTGATCCGGAATCGAATGCTAGAGGCTCAAAGCCGACAGGCGAAATATTACAACGCAAGGCACCGTATGGTAGAGTTTCAAGTGGGTGATAAGGTGTTCCTGAAGATTCGACCGATGCACGGAGTGTCACGAGTACGTGGAGTCAAGAAGCTCAGCCCAAGGTATGTTGGGCCCTATGTTGTAGTGGAAAGGATTGGCCCTCTGGCCTATCGATTGGAGTTACCACCGGAGCTGGAGAACCTTCACGACGTGTTCCATGTATCGTCGCTTCGGAAGGCTTTGTTGCGACCTGAACAGTATATCCCCACGGCGGATGGTGCCGTGGCGTCTGATAGGTCTGTGCGACTGGAGCCGGTGCGGATCGTTGATAACGAGACAAGGACCTTGCGCCGCAAAAGTGTTCCCTTGGTGAAGGTGCTATGGTCTAATCACGGGAAGGAAGAGTGCACATGGGAGCCAAGGGATTTGATGCAAGAGCGCTACCCGGAATTATTTACTCCAGGTAAAAATTTTATTTGAAAGCATAGTTCCCTTTTTATGTGTTTCACTCCCATAGCCTTACCCTGATTTCGGGGACGAAATCTTTTATTTTGTTTATAGGATTTGTAACGTCCCAATTCGCGCTAGGCCCCTTGATTGCGTATTTGAGTCAAGGGGGCTGTGGTGAGCCCAATGGGGGATGTGGGTGAACAGGTGCGGACGTGCGGGAAATGAGAAAAACAAGGCAAAACAGCATTTTTGGCTGACACGGGTATGGACACGGCCGTGTCCATACCCGTGTGCCTCATAAAAATAGGTTTACCAGTCAGAGAGGTACACGGGCATTGGACACGGGCGTGTCCCTAGCCGTGTGCCAAGGACACGGGTCGGGACACGGCCGTGTCTCTACCCGTGTGCCTCAACCCTGACCCGGCAGAAAGTGGTTCTGGGAGGAACACGGCCCTAGACACGGCATGCCACACGGCCGTGTCACCTGAACACGGGTAGGAACACGGCCGTGTGCCTACCCGTGTCTGCGATGTATAAAAAGGAAAAAGTTGGGAAACCCTAGCATTTCATCTCCTTTCTTCTGCCCCGAAATTCCTGAGAGGGTTCTTGGCTGGAGGAGGAGGAAGAGCTTGCCGGAGCCATCCTTGGAGGAATCAAAACGCCGCCACCGTCAAGGGAAAAACAATGCCGCCGCGAAGGAGTGCGAAGCTCATGGCCGGCCATGGTGGTACCGCTGGACTTGAGGTGAGCTTCCTCCCCTCTCCCTTGGTGCTAGATCTATAGTTATTATAGGAGAGACATCGACTCCATAGAGTCTTGATGGTGAGGAGGAGAGTTCTTAGGATAAGCCATGCCTAGTTTTAGGCTTAGTCTCCCTCAACCTTCTCATCCTTCAAAGTGGAGATGAGAGGGGTTTTCGTTGGGGGTTTGGCTTTGAAAGGAGAAATAAGGTTGGGTGTGATTTCTGGAGAAGTTTATGCGAGGTCGTTGCAAGGAAGAAGATGAACGGATGCCGTTCATCTCGCCTTAAGATGCGTGCAGAAATCTGATTTCTGCACGCGGCGACCTTCGTGGCCAATTTCGGAGGTGTTCTGGCCAGATCTGGGTGATCGACTCAACACGAAAGTCGTAGCCCTTGAAATTACCTTTCCAACGAGGGGTTGCTCGTTTCCATGCGATATCTGTAGCCACGGGAAAGCTGGTTCGAGTCCGCTGCGTTCGGGAAAATTCCTGTACAGGAAACTGTTTCCTGTACGTATTCGAGTTGAATTTCTGGTATGTTGCGACCAGATCTGGGCGATTGACTCAACACGAAAGTCGTAGCCCTCGCGAATACCTTTCCAACGAGGGGTTGTGCATTGTGATCGGATTCCTGTAGCTCCGGGAATCCCAGTTTTAGTATTGGACTATCCTATGTTAATGCACTTGTTAAGTTATAATGTTAGCACTCTTGCAATGATTGTGATTTGCTCATTTGATATCTTGCTCCCATATATCTATAATGTTGTTGTTGCTATAATTTAGTATGGTTACTCATTTATTGGGGAATAAACATGTAATGGTAGAGAAATGGATTGGATGGGAAGGATAGATATTAGGAGTTGCTATTGGTAAAGGATATATTTATACAAATTGGTGTTGAACATTTCTAATGTACGTAGTGTTGAGGTGAAATCATTGAATAGGTGGGCGTGAACATGATGAACACTATGTGAAGAGTATTTTGTAACTGTAATCCGAGCCCAAGGGGTTTATTAACAACCGATGCTTAGAGTTGAAGTCTCCCTACGGGTAGCATCGAGTGAGTGTTTTGGGGCATGTGATGTGCGACGATTCATCGTGTCGCGGTGTTGAGATAATGATTGTGGCAGGTCTACGGGTTCGCCAGTCGTCACACCGATGGGAGCCAAGAGGTAGACCTTGGGCGGTAGGGTTAGATACTTGGTGTCCATAACCCGAGATCTCCTCCGTGCCATGAGAACGGTTGGGCTTGCACCTCGTGCGTTTCCGAGGTTCCATCCGGTTCGAAATCAAGGCCAGGTTGGGCTGTGATCTTGGTGCACATTTACCCAAGACCCCTTCTGAGCCGTAGTACGCATGTGAGCTCCGCTGTTGTGTTCTTAGCGTTGAGGCGTACGGGGGCCTAGGATAGGTAGTGTGATACCACCTAGTAGTGGAGACGCCCGCTCCACTGTCGCCGTCTGGCCACGACGGACGACGCCTGAGAGGTTAGCTACCTGCTCGAAAAGTGGGAACTTCTAGTCTGTGTCGACATAGCAAGTTGCATGTGCGTGCGCATGAGTCGGTCATATCATAACATTCATAACATGTCATTCATTGCATACACAAGATCCTCATCGTATAAGTTTGTATGGGCACTCTTATACGATGAGTTACTTTACTGTTAAGCCGATCCTTAACTTATAAGTTTGTATGGGCACTCTTATAAGTTAAGTTACTATTCTGATTAATTATACCTGCTGTCATTTATATATTATTGATATTCGTAGAACTGCTAGTTGTGTAGCGTAGTTTATACTTCACCATACTTATTGTCACCTGCTTGTTTACTTGCATATATATATATATATTGTACCTTGTTCCTTTCTCCGCCCGGTGCCGAGGAGTCGCCGGGGGAGCGGATGTGAAGCCACTTAGTCTTATGACTAACGGTTGCTACGTCTTCCTTTTTAGGAGGAAACCCCGCAGGTAGAGCGGCAACGGACTATGCAGCAGGACAGCCAGGCCCGGATGATAGGACCTGAGGTGGTGGTGCCATCGGCACCGTCAGTGACAGTAGTGAGTGTTTTCATGTAGCCGTTTGGCAAACATTTCTGGACTCTTGTTTATTTGTACAAGCCTGTTGTGCTTGTTATCTTCCGCTATTTTTGGACTTTAACTTAGCTGTGAACAGAACTGCTTTTAGCTTTACTTTTCTGTTATGGTTGGGTTGGCATAATCGTTGTGATATGGATTGTAGCCGGCGGAATAGGCGTCTTGTGGTAAAGGCTAACCCGTGTGTTAGTGCTACCGCAAGGCGGCTATTTCGGGCATAAGACTCCCCTCGTGCCGTGTGTTGTGTTCCGGGAGGGGGGTCTTACAGGCCACGCCAAGGATGGTAAGCGCCACCTCCCTCAAAAGAGGACAAAAAGTAGCTTCCGGCGCTACTGTAGCTTTCCCGCAACGGCATGAAATACTTTGTCCGCGATTGACAAATGGAGAGCTGGGTTCGACGAATTTTGAAATCCGTTCGACGAATTTTGAATTGAGGTTTACTAACTCAGATTCTTCAAACTTTAACTTGAGCTCGACGAAAGGTGATCTGGGTTCGATGAATTCTGAAATCTATTCGACGAATTCTGAACTGAGCTCAACGAACTCTGAATCTTCAAACTTTAACTTGAGCTCGACGAAAGGTGAGCTGGGTTTGAAGAATTCTGAAATCAGTTTGACGAATTCTGAACTGATCTCGACGAACTCTGAATCTTCAAACTTTAACTTGAGCTCGACAAAAGGTGAGCTCATCTCGACGAACTTAGAATTCAGTTCGACGAATTTTGAACTGAGCTCTTCTTTAGAAGCGTTGAGTGAGCCTACCTCACTCAACGCTTCTGGACTTAGAGAAATTATGTTGGCTCTGTCTCAGCGGTTCCTTCTCAGCTGTCTCAGCGATTTCTTCTTCTCAGCTGAGACTATCTTCGGTCTCAGCGGTTTCTTCTCAACTGTCTCAGCGGTTTCTTCTTCACAACTGAGACTATCTCCTATCTCAGCGGTTTTGCTGGGACCACCATTTCTCTCAATGTTTTGTGTTGAGCTTCTCAACTATCTCAGCGGTTATGCTGAGATATTCTTCTCAGTTGTTTCGATGCTTTTGCCTTAGACATTATTCTCATCTGTCTCAGCTGTCTCTGGCGTTGAGAGCGTTGAGTATGCCTTCATCACTCAAAGCTTTTTCCTTAGTCAAATTTCTTAACTTCCAGCTTACCCTTTTTGTTCACCTGTCAAATCAAGGACAACCTGCATGCATGAACTTAAGCACACATCAAATACAACTATGCCCCTTAACATAATTGGTGATGCCTCCTCAAATCCTAAGGAATATTGTAGGGCACAATTCCCAACAATCTCCTCCTATTTGAAGAAGGCAGAACACCCATCCATGCTAAGGTGCATTAACACAAAAAGTATCATAATAGACTTGATGAGACATTATCATGACAACAAGCCATCCCAATATAGGATAACTCCCCCTAGATGAGATGGCTTAACACTATGATTGAATAACCAATAGTACTGGTGAATTATCAATCATTAACAATTTAACAGTATGACTAACAGCAAAAGCTTTATTAATCATTTACAAGGTAAACATTATGATTAAGATCTACCTAATCATTAACTTAGCCAAACAACAGTAGCAAACTTGTGATTATAAGATATCTATGAAAGAATAGCATTTCATTAATCACAGATAAATAAATGAGAATTGCAAGAACATTTATCACAACAATACAACTCATATTAATTTCATTGATAGAGATTTGATATTGCCACATTATTTATATTTATTACAAGACATTGATCAAATATTTAAAGAACCCTAAGTCTTGCAGCCTCATATCAGCTCTTCTTTGATGAACTTGAATCAGCATCCTTGGTAGCAGCAGTCTTCTTCAAGTTTTCAGTTTTGTTCTCCTGCCACTTGAAGTAAAGGAATGGCTTTGGAATATATCTGGGAGGCATTTTCTTATGGTTGCTCTTCCTTACCATATTTTCTTTGAATACTCTTTCCCTTAGGAAATTTCTTTCCAAATGCTTTATCCATTCCTCAAAAGGATATACACTATAAATATTCTTTAAGATTTGTCCATGGCTTACCCAAGCATTGATAATGATGGATTTAGAGGCATCACTTAGGTGTTCATGATCTGGATCATCTCTGTTCTCAACTCTCCTCTTAGTCATGAACTCTTCACCCATCTGAGTTCCTTCCCTCTTTCTTCTGTCATCAAGTTGTGCATTATGTGCAACTCTAGCTTGTGATGGGAAGTCTAGGTCCTCTGGCCTCTTTTTATTTAGGAGGGGCAGGTGTAGTGCCACCCTGATGCCTTGAATTATATTGAAGGCTTGATCTTCAATGAGTGTTGTTGACTTAGCATGTCTACTCTCCCCTTTTATGCCTTCTTTAGAGATGGACTTTTGCAGTAAGGTGGTGTTGGCTTCACTTTTGTTTGATATAGATTGGAATATTCTCTCATTGTCAGCAATCAGCTCATTTTTCAAAAGTATTGTCTCCTTCATAGAGTGAAAAGTAACATTGGTGACATGCTAATTTACATGATCTGCTGCACCCCTAATCACCTCATCAGTTGCACTCACATAATTCTTGACATATCTTATGTCAGCTGCAGAGAATTGTTGGCTTGTTTCCAAAGATTTCATGAGGGTGGTCAGCTTTATGTCAGTAGTTCCAGCCATATCAAACCAGGTGGTGACCTATTTGTGTAAGTGAGAAGATTCTTGTTTACTTTCCTTGACTTCAGTCAATAGTTCCTCCCTTAGCTTGGAAACTGATTGGTCAACATACTCCTTGAGGTTTGTGGTATGAGCATCTATGAGTGCTTTGATTTGGTTTAGTAATTCCTCATTGGAGTTTATTGTAGTTGAAGGATGGTTCATAGGAGGAGGAACATCTCCCGGAGCACGGACCTGTGAGGTCTCCCCCTCAACTAAAGCACCTATAGAAGGAAAAATTACCTTAGCTAAAAGTTGTATTAACACTACCAATTAAGAGGGTATGAGTATTACCTGTAGTAGGTGTAGACTCAACAATTTTGTTAACAACATGATCCAGAGTTGTCAAATCAATCTGATCATGCTTCCCTCAGTCTGAGCATCCCTCTCTGGGCTTGACCCATCAAGATAAGTTTCTAATGCCTTAGGAGGCTCATGGTTATCATTTGTAGCAGGGATATCTTCAACTGCAGCTACATCATTAGTAATAGCCATATCTGCCTCATTTTCTGTAGCAACCTATTCTTCAGTAGCATTCTTTGAAACTTGTCCTGACCTTGGACTGGCATGGATTTTATCAACATGCACATCATTGACTTGAAGTTGGAAGTTTGCAGGGGATTGACTGAGTGATAAGTCAACCTGCAGACCAACATCAGCTGGAGAGGAGGTTCCAAGCTCTAGTTTAGAGCTGGCAGTTCTTTCTTCCTCAACAGGTTTCTTCCTTGTGTCCCTAGAGGAGTCCTTTATTGCTGAGGGTTGGCTCATTGGTAGGACCATGGTGAATCTATCCATAGTTTTTATGTCCATTCTTTTAAGGTAGTGAATCTTTACTCCTTGCTCCTGCTTGAATGTATCAGGGTAGGTGTTCACTATGTATAAGGAAATAATTCTGCCCATGTTTGGAGTGTGTAGACAGTCTACTATTCTCTGGTAGATGAGAGAAGACTAAGAGGTCTTCCTATTAAAGATTATCTTAGTCATGACATCAAACATTGACTTGGAGATTGTGTCATGTGATCCAGGTTTGCACATAGGGGATTTCCCTACAATATCTGCTAGCAGTTTACCTCTCTGATTGGAGAATTTTCTCTTAAGAGACCCAGGTTTGGCATCACTGTATCCACACCACCTGAGAGCACTGTCTCTATCCATGATGGTGGGTTCTTATTCCTCGCTAGGGTTGACGGAGGGTAGTTTAAGGGCTTTGTCTAGTCTCTTAGGGTTTATCTTAATCTTGATCTCCTCAATCTTAGACTTAAGTGAGTCTTGAGAGGACGACACCTTGACGTTGGAGAAGAATTCTATTACCTCTTCTCTAAGAATGGTGGAGGGTTCAGAAAGGGTGTACTCCAAACCTGTTGTCTCAATCATCCTTAACACTTCCTTAATCTCTAGAGAGGCATGACTGAATCCATTCCTCACAATTTCATAGCCCTCCTGGAGCTCCTTTGAGATCTTCGGCGCCAATGAGTCAGTGCGGCAAGACGCTGAGAAGGTTTCGGTCTCGACGGCCAGGGTTAAAGCTTTTAAGAGTGGTGTGGCTTTTCGTTTCTTGTCGCCTTTATATATATAGTGAAAATTTTAATTACCTTATCATTAGATTAACCAATTAAACATTTTTAGACTTAAGTTAGTACTTTCAGGCTTTACGGCTTGATCTACGCTTCCTGTTATGATACAAGGCACTTAGTGCTTCTATTATACCTCTCATTTTTTCTTTTATTCACTTAATGGCTGATTAATTTGTAGCTTCCCTCACTGCCTGAATGTACATTCTATTTGTCTCATCATTATACAAATATTTTATCAATTCTAAGTATAATGTAGACTTGTTATGCTAATAAGGTAGTTTTTAATTAGCAAACTTTATCAAGCACATATTTACAGAAAATTTGATCTATAGGGTAAAAGCTACAAGTTTTAACAATGCAGATCATTTTGATAGATAAAAAAAATTATTTTTTTCACAACTGATGTGCTTGATTTGTTTTATCCTAAGCACATCTGTCTTAGTTTATAAATCTGCAAACTTAGTCTCTGTATAAAAGAGAGAGAGACATACCTTGAGGTTGTTAGCCTTTAGCCCTTGAGGATTTCACTCTTATCAACCTCAACCTTTATTCTTTGCTCCACTTGGACCATGCTCCTTGAGCAATCAACTTGTCCTAGACATTTGCCTGGAACATTCTTTATCCAAATACCAAGTATTATCTAGACAGGTATTTAGACTATCCTACAAAACAGAATTTACATTCCCTTAGGAACCCAATACTTATTGGGTCCTAGGTTCATGTTAGCTTTATAGAACTTTTGCCCAACTCTCTGCCTGGGCTGAGCAACCTTCTGTCCACTAGCCACATTCAGGTTATGCCAACAATTAATAGCAAAATGGCCCACTTTTTCACAGCACCAACATTTATGAATGTTGTATCTTCTCTTCTGGACAATACAGAATTGTTGTCCATGAGAGAATTGAGTAGCCCTAGATTTTGCTGGATGAGCAATGAATGTTACTGCTTCCTTCTTCCTGAGTGAAGGTGCTGAAGAATTAAATACAACTAGTCCAGGATGGGCCAATTGTATTTTTGGAGCCTACCATCTAGTGGTCTCTCTAATCTCTTTAGATACAGGATATTTGGATCCAAATCTAAAGAGCTTATCCTGAGCTTTATGGCTAGAGTGGACATAATCACTCCTTCTGAGATAATGTGTCTTTACCCCACTAGTAGAGCACACATTTGATTGATCCTTATGGGGAGGTGAAAACTTGACAGTTTTAGAAGGTAAATTTGCCTTTTGAAACACTGTCTTATTATTAGGGAATTCAGGTTTGAATTGATGATTAATGTGATTAATACCCAGCTTCTCAGGGACTTGGCAGGTTGCACCTTTTGGCAACTGGCCCTATGACTGGGAAGGGTTAATCACAATCCTCTATTTCTCTGTGAAATTTTGTTCCAGAAATCTAATATGCTTATTCTTCTCTTTTAGAAGCTTGGTCTGACACTCGAGACTTTTCTTGAGTTCAGATACCTCGTAACTTTTCTTATAAAACTCAATAGATTTATTGTTATAAAGATTTTTATAAGGCTTCAGGACTTCAATCTCCTTGGCTTGCCTTTTGGCAAGAATTCTGCTCTTCTTTAGAGCATCTAGGAGCAGTCCATACTTATCAATCAATTGATTGACATCAGTCTCAGATTCTGAGCAATCTTTATCACAGGATGAAGATGCACCAGTATCTAGACTGGTTTCATAGTCAGAGGAAGATGTAGAAATGGGGAGAATTTGTACCTTGCTTTGTTCTGAATCTTCTTGACTTCTTTCATCTTCAGTCATTGCCATTAAGTCATGGAATCCACTGTCTTCCTCATCCTCCTCATTGTCACTGTCTGAGTGTGACAGAGGGGCCCTAATTCCTATCCTAGCAACAGGATATTCCTCTTCTCCTTTTGGTTCTGCAGCAATAGACATCAGCCCTATATAGGCTTCTTCCTCTTCATCTTCAGATTCTGAGGAGGAAGAATCTGTCTAGCTTCTCTCCTTCTTAACCATGAAGGACTTCTCCTTCTTCTTATCCTTGTGGTGATGGTGATGTTTTTTCTTCTTCTTCTCATCTTCTTCCTTTGTTTTGATTGGGCAGTCAGCAATGACATGCCCAGCCTTGCTGCAACAGTAACAGATAACATTAGAAGAAATCGGTTTACTGGTTTTAGGGACATACCTGTCATCCTTGGATGACTTCTTGTGATAAGAAGATGAATATGGCCTGCTCCTCCAGTCCTTCTTCTTCATGAACTTGTGAAATTACCTGAAGAAGGCAGCTAGATCTTTATCATACATGTGGTTGTCTGATGAGCTTGACTCAGATATTTCTGAGCTTGATTCAGCTTCCCTCCTTGGTGGTGAGGGAGTCTTTATTCTACTCTTTCTTGGAGCTTCTGCCTTGAATGCTACAGACTTATCTTTGGACTTGGATTGGCTGCTCTTCTCCTCTTCTAGACTAGCAGCTAGCTGCATTTCATAGGATAGCAGCTTTTCAAAGAGAGTTGGTGGAGGAGTGTCTGCCATCTTAGCCATTTCCCTAATGGCACAAATCTTGGTGTCCCAATCTCTAGTGAGAGATCTAAGGAACTTGTCATTCAGCTTATAGTTGCTGAAGACCCTACCATAGGTTCTTAGTTCAATGACTGTCCTAAAGAACCTCTCAAAGCAGTCAGCTACTTTTTCTGATTTGTTTTATCTGAAAGCCTCATACTCTTGGTTGAGCATGGACTTCCTATCATCTCTAACTTCCTCAGAGCCTTCCATGTAAACCACAAGAGTGTCCCACATTTCTTTGGAGGTCTTGCAGTGTACAAGATTTTGGAAGGTTGAGTCATCAATGGAACTGGCTATAATGTTTTGTGCCCTTTTGTCCATGGTGGACATAATTACTTCATCTCTGTCCATCTCTATATATGCCTTGGGCACTCTCAGAGTTAGATCTATGGTGGAAGCCTTTGTGGGGATAAAAGGACCTTCCACTACTGTTACATAGATCCTAGGGTCAGATGCTTCCATAAACAGTCTGACCTTTTGCTTCAAGAGGCCAAATCCTTCCTTCTTGTAGATTAGCAGCTTTATGGATCCTAGCTCCTTATAGTTCATTCCTGACCTCATAATTATATCTTATAGCTAACCTTGGAGTTATACTCAGATTGTTAGATCTTTTTTGAGCAACCTTCCTCTGATACCACTTGAAAGTTATTACTTCAAGGTTAGATAGCACCTAGAGGGGGGTGAATATGTGTTTGAACTTTCTTAAGTCTTTTTATTATTTTCTTTTCTAAGTGATCTAGAGCTTGTCCTTAGAACCTGTAATATAAAATAAGAACAACTAACACAGCACAGCACACAGATATTTATAGTGGTTCTTCAATTGGGTATATCCACTTTCCCACCCACCTTTCTAACTTATGTTAGACAAGGCACAAACTCCTCCAAATGCTCCTAAGAGCTTACACCTAAGGCCCTCAGCCTTACACTCAGGTTCTCTTCAGAACCCTACCTCATAACCATAAAGGTTCCTAACTCAGAGCTCTGTAGTGCTCCTACAGTTAAGTAATCCTCAGACCATCAACCTCAGTCTTATCTCTAAGGCCTATAGTTCAGGCTTCTCAGCCCTACAACTTAAGGCACAAAGCCCTACTCTCAGAGTACTACAGCACTCCTACAACTCAGTACCCTTCCAGGTGCCTACCTTAGTGCCCTTCCAGGCACCTACAGCTCAGCCTCCTCCAAGGCCTATAACTCAGTGACACACTTATCACCTATAGCTTAGTGACTCAACAGTCACCTACCTCAGGCACTAGGCCCTACACTCAGGCTGGGAGGACAGCCCTACCTCAGATTCACACTTACATCCTACCTCAGTACCGCAGTAGGGCACCTACCTCAGTGACTAATTAGTCACCTATAACTCAGACACAAAGTGCCCTACAGCTCAGATTCATACAAGTTGAATCCTATAGGAAATAAATCAAGAAGTTAAAATAAAATAAAACCTTGACTCTGAGAAAAATCTCAGAGTCTACCTTACTAAACTGAGCAGATATCAGTCCAACTCTCTTGCTATAGAAGGAATTAGTCTTCTTCTACAGCTATTTGTTTCTCTACTGCAATGAAAAACAACTATCTGTTGTTGAAGGCTGACGGCCCTTCACACAGCTATCTCTTCTTGCTGATTGGATGAATCAACCATCTTGTTCTCCAAAGAACAATCTTGCTGAACTGGAAAAAGCTTCAGCTATCTTTTCCTACCTTTCTGGCTAGCTCTGCTGGACTTTGCTTTCAAGCTCGTCGGAGAAGATGAAGTGCAGTCACCTCTCTTTTTTTCCTATGTTTGTTAACCCTAATCCCCTTTTCTTCTTTTCCTTTTATATCTGTTGATTTGAATCAACGGTACAATTTGAATGTAGGCTCCGCCAAGGATGGTCAGCACCACCTCCCTCAGAAGAGGACAAACAGTTGCTTCCTGCGCTACTGTAGCTTTCCCGCAACGGCATGAAATACTTTGTCTGCACTCGATGAATAGAGAGCTAGGTTCGACCAATTTTGAAATCCGTTCCATGAATTTTGAACTGAGCTCGACTAACTCAGAGTCTTCAAACTTTAACTTGAGCTCGACGAAAGGTGAGCTAGGTTCGACGAATTCTGAAATCTGTTCGACAAATTCTGAACTGATCTCGACGAACTCTGAATCTTCAAACTTTAACTTGAGCTCAACAAAAGGTGAGCTGGGTTCGACGAATTCTGAAATCAGTTCGACGAATTTTAAACTGAGTTCGACGAACTCTGAATCCTCAAACTTTAACTTGAGCTCGACGAACTTAGAATTCAGTTCAATGAATTCTAAACTGAGCACTTCTTTAGAAGCGTTGAGTGAGCCTGTCCCACTTAACGCTTCTGGACTTAGATAAATTCTGCTGGCTCTGTCTCAGCGGTTCCTTCTCAACTGTCTCGGAGGTTTCTTCTTCTCATCTAAGACTATCTTCTGTCTCAGCGGTTTCTTCGCAACTGTCTCAGCGGTTTCTTCTTCACAGCTGAGACAATCTCCAGTCTCAGCGGTTTTGCTGGGACCACCATTTCTCTAAACGTTTTGTGTTGAGCTTCTCAGCTATCTCAGCGGTTATGCTGAGACATTCTTCTCAGCTATCT